>VSMD01068913.1:0-13352 GCA_008750895.1 Mirza zaza
CAATGACACTCTACAAAAAAGACACCTGCACTCGAATGTTTATAGCAGCACAATTCATAATTGCAAGGCTGTGGAAACAGCCCAAGTGCCCATCAATCCAAGAATGGATTAATAAAATGTGGTATATGTATACCATGGAGTACTATTCAGCTCTAAGAAACAACGGTGATATAGCACATCTTATATTTTCCTGGTTAGAGCTGGAACCCATACTACTAAGTGAAGTATCCCAAGAATGGAAAAACAAGCACCACATATATTCACCAGCAAACTGGTATTAACTGAGCAGCACCTAAGTGGACACACAGGTACTACAGTAATAAGGTATTGGGCAGGGGGGAGGAGGTAGGGGGGAGGGTATATACATACATAATGAGTGAGATGTGCACCATCTGGGGGATGGTCATGCTGGAAACTCAGACTTGTGGGAGGAGGGAGGAAAGGGCATTTATTGAAACCTTAAAATCTGTACCCCCATAATATGCCGAAATAAAAAAAAAAGATGTTTATATAATACATAAAGCTAGATTTCACATCTTCTCATTTGATCCTCATAACAAGTCTCATTTTGTAAATGAGAAAACGCTCATAGACAAAGCATCCCATTCTTCTCTTATACTATGATCAGACCAAATAAATGATGGCAGCAAAGAGAATTCAGATAAATTATAATAGTTATTTAGCTAAACAAATCATTTTGCCTTAATAGAAAGCAAAACAAAATAATCAATGAAATGAAGTCATTAAGAAATCTCAGGTTCAATCTCTCAAAGACCAAACAATCTGGTAGCACCTGATTCAATGGTTTTTATCAGCTAAAAGCAGTAAAAAGTTAAAAATCAAGGATCCAACAACACTTCGTAAAAGCCCAATTCCATTCTTTCATGTTAATATAGTATTTCCAAAACCCACTTTTGGGGAGAAACATTATTTAAAATAACTTCTGAGAAATCTGTTGTACAACATGGTGACTATAGTTAATAACATATTGTATTGTTGAAAACACTAGGGAAGTGGATGTTAAGAGCTCTCATCTGCAAAATGACAACCATGTGAAGTGTAATGCATGTTACTTAGCTAGATTTAGTCATTCCACAATGTATATATACTTCAAAACATCAGGTTGTGCATAATACATATGATTTTATATGTCAATTTAAAAAATAAAAACTTCTAGGTTCTCAGAATACTTTGTACACATTTTTGTTGTATTGTTTCCTTCACTGTAGCTAATTATTATTATCTATAATCCTAAACTGTACTGTGAATTCTCTTGCAGGAGGGTGTAGTTGTTATCTTTGAACCCTTAGAATCTAATTGCACTGTGCCTGAAACAAAGTATTATAGTTGTACAATTAATGTGCTTAGAGTGATGTGAATGAGGAACTAGCACATTTGGAGGAATCTTATTTTGTTCAGAAAAAGTCTCTATTTTACTTTTTTAAAAATTTCCCCTCCATACTATTAATACTGATACGCTAGCCTTCACCCTTTTTGCCTCTAAATCCCACTAGAATTTTTATACTGAATTGTAACACTTAAGAGTATTTTGCCTGCTCTCACACATTTATATATATATTTGTATACATTAGGCTATAAATTATCTGAGAGTGGGGACCACATGTTGTACATTATATATATCTTGGTCCATTTACAGTATCTCTCAAAATATAAGAAAATAAGAACTTCATTGAATTGATCTAGATTACTTTTTCAGCCTGCCACATTTTTTCTCAGTCCTCCAGTAAGTTATTTTGGAACATAGTTCCAAATGAGAACACTGAAATGATGCTATGCAAAAAAAAGGGGGGGTGGGCAAGAAAATTAATCCTAGATCTATTTTCTGAATGTATGCACCATACTTCATATAATGAGAACTCCAATGATTTCAGGCATTTATTTTACACCAATAGGTCAAAATGGCAACATAGACAACTCTGTCAGGAATAAATTTCCCAGCCACCTCTGGTAGATTGTCAAAAGAGGGTCTCCTGCTAGGCATGGGGATATAACAGAATCCTATAATCAATCTTCTCTGTGGAGGTAATCTGAGTTAATTCCGAACAAACCTGAAAGCCAGTCCTGCTCTCTGATTCCACCTATAGACATGTAGGGAGAAATCAGAGAGAAAAGCCTGGGATAAGCCATTTGACAACAGTTATAGCATGATAGAATGCTCAACTATTCACCTGAACTCTGACTGTAACTATCCATGCCGCCAAACAGAGTGCTTGGCAACCACCACCCAAGCCTGTACTGACTGCAGTCAGCATGACTTCATCACAGGGGAGATCAGGGTACCTTTTAGAGGAAAGAACAATACAAACATAAAGTGAAAATATTAGGACCACTGTTTTTTTTCTTTTAAAGTAAGAAAATTAATCTCTAATTCTTCTCAGGTTAAATTCTATTATACCAAGTTCCAAAGGATAGTCAAAAACATTTTGCCTGTTGGATTTTTGCTCTACTAAGTAAACAATTCATTAAATTTTTGGCCATCAATCTTTTGTCCTATAGATATTTTCATTATAACAGCATTTGTGATCAAATTTCAATGAATCTTAAACTCAATTCTTCTACCCATACATTTTGTGTATTTTCTGTAATTTAGCACTCTTACTAATTAAAGTTACCATTCTTTATGTGATTTTAAAAAAAACACTTTCAATCTACAGTATGATGATAACATGAATAGGTCCCAAAATTTATTTAATCCACACAAAACTTCTTGTCAAAAATCATATCAATGGTTAATTTACTTAACAGTATATATCTCTTTCAAACACACATATATAAGCTTCCAAAATTACCACATATAATAGAGAAGAGAGCTTCCTCTGGTACAAATAGAGAAGAAAATTTCCTTTGGTATAAATAAGAATATATACAAAGAGATAAAGTGAGTTTTCCCCATAGTCTTTACATAAGATAAATTATAATACAGAGCTGTTACTGATCAGATAACCATATCTAACAAAATCTATTTGAAGAGTTAACCAATAGCTTAATGGAAGCCTCTGAGCTTCATTAGATAGTATTAGCACATCACTGAGCCTATACAAATGGTAGACATACATACACACAGAAACACATATACACACTTCTGATGTCTCTACTGAGAAATCTATTAACTTGAAGAAGCTTAAGGAAGGCATCGTAATAGCCCATTTCAAATTCCCTTTTACTTATTTTAGAACAAGTATGAGGCTATGCACAACTAAGCTACTTCTAATTCAATATAGAATCTATCTTCTTAAACCAGAATCCTCTAGTGAAAACAGTTACCCAATACAAAATTTAAACCTAGGAACAAACTAGTAAGATTTTTCTGGCAAATTTTAACTGCTAGAAGGCAGTGGAGGAAAAAAAAATTATATGTTTTTACATGAAAATTAAAAAACTAAATGCTGGAAAATCAGTTACCGTAGGAAAGCCTCACTAATGTGAAATTCACTGAGGAATAATCTAAGGTACACAGAGTAACAAACCTAGCCAAGAAAGGAAAAAAGCTTTTCTTCAATAAATAGAAGACTACCTTAGACAGAGGAGCAATTAATCTAACCCAGTAAAGTCCAACTGAATAAGAGTTTATTTTATAGAAACTCCACTATCATGTGACATTGCTAATAACCAGACACACTCAATCCCGAAGACAATCTGCTCAGGTTCAGTTGCCATGACCTAAAAAAATACTTTTGTCTTCACATAAAAGTTATTATGAAACCAAATAAAACCATCATTTGTTAAGACAAATATATTCAAAAGTATAGCAAATATAAAAATGCATGAAAATGTTTAAGTAAACAAAACGAAGTTTTACATATAAATAGCAATATTTAGTATGAAAAATTCATTATTTACCCATCTTGACTACCATAGAACTACAATACCACATTAAGTTAGTCAAAAATTAACGTATCTAAAAACAATGTTTAAGCCAAAACAGAGAACATCCTAATTAAGTAAATCCAATTAAACAAAAAACTCAAACCTCTTATTTCTATAAAACTTCAACTTTGATATTGAGAACATTTTCCATTGATCAAAATCCACTAAACTCAATTACCAAAATAGCCTAAATTACCTCTCCAATCTCAGTCTCTTTACTCTTTTAGCTCATCTTTACAGAGCATATCGGATTGATCTCCCCTAAACATATATTTCATTACAACCCCCCTTGTTTAAAAAAACCTCAGTGCCAGACCCTCCTCATGCTCAAATTCCTTAGCCTGGCTTAGTCACAAAGGCCTATCCAGAACATGGCTCCAACCTCCCTCTCTAGTGTCCTCTCCTTACTCTTCGAGAGGAAGCTTCTCTAGTCAAATCATTTGACCCACTGACTTCAGAATACCTTGTACCTTCATAATTGAAATATTTTCTTCTTAAGATTAAAACTGTAGAAAGCAAAGCAAAATTTTCTAAACAAATTTAAAAGTTGGTAAGAATGAAATGTATGCAAACTTTACTTATTTTAAGAGAATAAGTTAATTTCTAGTGATTACCTAAAAGAAGTGAGAAAAAGGAAAGGTTTGGTAAAGAAACAAACCCACATCCGTCTCTCAAGATTTTAATATATTCATATGGTAATGCTTCATTCAGTTTTTGACTAAAAACTCTTGCAAAAGAACTGGTTCTGACAAGACAACAACAGACTTGAAAACCCTGGACAGTTCCCAAGTACTTAACTCACCTGATAATATTTTATGAGTCACTATCAGGGTCTAGTCTATTTCTAAACTCCTAGTAAGTAGTATAGGCTTGTAGATTGCCAGTACTTTCTAGGGAAAAGTATGCCCCTAATTCACCCCAGAAATTTCAAAAACCCTTAAATTGTTTTAAAGGAAAAATAATTTTCATAACCATAAATAATATATTAGCAAGTTTGGGCTACTTTCATCACATTTCTAAGCACTAATGATATCCTCAACTTAAACAAAAAATTAACTTTAAAAAAAAAATACTAAGATAACTTATTTAAACCAATCCTCTGGATTAGAATTAACTAGAACACGAGAGAATAAAGACAGTTTCCCAAATCCTAATTCCCTTTGTTAAGACATTCACTTTTTGTGGGAACAATGCCTGATACTTACAAAATTTTTTAAAATCTCTTTCACAAAAAAGAAAACTAAGACTTGGTTTAAAATATTCAGAGGACAAATGTTTATCAACTTGTAACCTACAGTAAATCAGTTATTTACTGGAGACACTGACAATCATACACAAAAAAGTGAGGCAGCATCTGAGATATCAGTTCATCACTGCATGATACTTAGAGCCCTTGAACTAAGACATAGGCAGCCTCCTGAGCTATGATAGATTAACAAAAGGGTTATCCCCATGTATCTCATTAGCAGGGCTACAGCAAAGACTGAAAAGGAAGAATCAAAAAGAATACAGAGGAAAGAAAGGAACAGAGCTAAAAGTATAACAGAAAGAGGAAGAAGAAAAATCAACAAAAATAGAGAACATGTTGTTGAGGTACAAAGAAGGCTATGATTTGCCTGAGGAACATTAGTCCCAAAGGCAATGCACCACTGAGACTATACACCCTCCCACAGGAGTTGCCCAAGAAACTATTATATAAGAAAGTTTTAGGAGAACCACTGTTCTTAGAAAACCCCTGACTCTTGAGATGAATTGAACCCAAAATCTAATCTACCTTTTTCTAAATATTCTCAAGCTGTATTCCTTTATTACACTTTATTACAATCATGTAAATTATAAATTTTGATTTTTAAGAGTTTTACCAGACTTTGTTTGATAAGCTCTCAACCTAAGTTTAAATTAATGAGTTGCAATCCCCTCAAATGAAGCATCATTACTAATATTGTTTTTCTTTTTAAATAAAATAACTTTCGGTAATTTATGATAATACCATAGAAGAGAAAAATATTTTTTAAAAATAGGCTAAAACAAAAGATAAAACTTCTCAAATGAAATATTTCTTAATCTTGGTACCCGGGGTCTGAAACAAGCATTTTGTTTTTAAAAAGAATAGGGCTTCCAACTGGACAGAACCTGGTGAATTAAAAAAAAAAAAAGAACAGGGCTAATAGAACTGGTGAGTGGGCCTGGAGCTACTGGAAATACAAAATGTATTTCATGGAGAGGAACTCAGTAAAAATTCAAAGTCAAGAAGAGTTAATGAAATATCATTAAGGGTAGAAGATACAAAAAATTAGTATTTGCTTTTGCTTGGTCTCTTCAAAAATATCCCTGATTGGCCCGAACATATTCAGAATGCTGGGACTTAGGACTAAGGGGATATTACAATAGTTTGAAGCTATGAAACCAATACTACAAAGTCCAAGAATCTTTTCAGGCTATGAAGAAGCTTACATGAGCTTAGATTTTTTGACCCCAGAATACATTTTGACATTTGTTCACCAGGAAAAGGCACTTCTCAAAACTGACACACACCACAAAGGTTTTTTCAGAAAGTATCTAATGTGGTAAATGCATAATTTAGCCAGAACAATTTCTGAATCATTCTATCTCAAAATTCAGAATAAGAGTTGTCACTGAGAGGTTTGCTTCTTTGGATTTGGCTTTCTGTATGTTTTAATTGTTTATTTTCTCTTACTTTCCATCACCTTATACTGCCATTGTCCTTCTACTCCCATCCTTTACTTTCCTCCTCTATATGTGCACAGAAACATACAAAAAGAATATCAGTAGCACGATGTACGTATGTATGTGCACACATACACACATACATATATATGTATATGTACACACACAAAGACACGCATGGCAACAGACCTGATATTAGAGTATAAACCAAACATGAAGACATAAATAATATTGCAGAATGAGAATAAATCCATTTATTCTTATTTCTACGATAAAACAAAACTGTGATTGGTAACTATAATACAACTCACCAGATGGCTCCTCAGGCTCACTTTCATTTTCTTCCTCAGGTGGGGCTTGAGGAGGTGGTGGGGGAAGCTTCTTTTCCTTCTCTGCTTTAGCATTTCTCTCTTCTTCTGAATAATACTCATCTTCTGAAAGGTTGGCCAAGCTTTCATCCATCTCTCTGTACTCTACCTATATGGAGATTATACCAGGGAACACTAAATACAGTAAACATCTAAAATCAGGGACTTTATTTGGAACCATCAGTGAATGTGAATTGCTTTCTACATTCAAATTTTAAGGGAAATAAGCATATAACAAGGAGCAAGCCAGCTTATAATAGGCAGTTATTAAAAACAAAAGCCTTCATGGAACAATATGGTGTCAGTTCAGGTTTAGCCTAATCTATAACATTTACATCACAGCACTGACATTCAGGTTATTGACTCTAAGGCTCTCTACAACTCCTAAAGAAAAATTTTAACTGTGTATATCATACTTACATACTGGAAGTTTCAACAAAAGGTTAAAATAATCCTCAGTTAGACTATCAAGTCTGTTTAATGTCAAGACTATGCTTCTAACTATTATTCCATCGGAAAACAGAAAAAGAATTCCAGCAAAGAAATGGGGGGTGGGGGGGTGGAGAGGTGGGAAATAAAGGTTACACATAATAGTCAAACTGAAACTATAAAGAGGTATATTTGCTTTAAAAAATGCACCTAAGAAAGCTGAATGATGAGCAAAGAATCCTTATTACAACAAATTAAGGAGTAAGTAACGTGGAAATCGAGGCCACGAGTCTTACTACTAATTTACACTGGTTATAAAGGAGAAAGAAGCAGGTCATTAGTAAAAAGAGGAAGCAGTCTCAGTGAATGTGTCACTGGGGGTAAAAGGAGCACAGGACAGGGAAGACTATATTATGCACTGGTTGGCCAAAATGTGTAATATGGTATTACAGATTGTGATCAACACTAGAACACTGTCGAATTGTCATTGTGACTTCCACCCTAATTAAGATTCCAGAAAGTCCCAGAAACTATAGCTTTCTATTATGGATTCAATAAAAAGATTTTAATTATTAGTAATTCAATAAAAACATAAAGTGACTAAAATAAAAGCAATGTATTAGGTATGGAGATAGAGCAAAGACAACATGGTTTCCACGTATAACATAATTAATGTATTAGGTTTCCAAAATAAACTGTCCTGTGCATTATAGTGAATATAATATATTTTAACTTGCTAAATATCTTTGAAATAGCACCAGATGGCTGGCTACTTTTATATTGCCTTCTTCTCTTAAATGGTAGGATCACAAGATGTGGAGGACAGGGGATTAACTGGGGAGGTACAAGAGTTTTACTGAAAACAAGGATTGAATTAAAAAATGGAAACAAGGCCGGGCGCGGTGGCTCAAACCTGTAATCCTAGCTCTCTGGGAGGCCGAGGTGGGCGGATCCTTTGAGCTCAGGAGTTCGAGACCAGCCTGAGCAAGAGCGAGACCCCATCTCTACTATAAATAGAAAGAAATTAATTGGCCAACTAATATATATAGAAAAAATTAGCCGGGCATGGTGGTGCATGCCTGTAGTCCCAGCTACCTGGGAGGCTGAGGCAGCAGGATTGCTTGAGCCCAGGAGTTTGAGGTTGCTGTGAGCTAGGCTGACGCCACAGCATTCACTCTAGCCTGGGCAATAAAGTGAGACTCTGTCTCAAAAAAAAAAAAAATGGAAACAAAAATTAAGAATAGGCCAGACATGGTGATTCGAGCCTACAATCCCAGCACTTTCAGTGGCTGAGGCGGGAGAATCACTTGAGGCCTGGAGTTGGAAATCAGCCTGGGCAACATAGAGAGACATCCTCACACCCCCACTCCCATCTCTACAAAAAATAAAAAATTAGCCAGGCATGGTGGTCCACTCCTCCAGTCCCAGCTACTTGGGAGGCTGAGATAGAAGGATCCCTTGAGCCCAGCACAGGCCCCAGGAGTTTGAGGCTGCAGTGAGCTATGAACACACCACTGCACTCCAGCCTGGGTGACAAAACAAGATCCAATCCCTTAGGAAAAAAAAAAGAATAAATTGTCTAGTTCTGACCCATGCTCTAAGAATCTTATTTAACATATGAATATTCACCTACTAAAATAATGAACACTGAGTATATGGCACAATGGAGAAACGAATGAGTGGGTACCTGCCCTTAATAAACTGAAAATCTAGTTGCAACTAAATGATCCTGACCAGGTGGCCATGTCATAGAGGCTCTTTACAATAAAACCTACAGAAATGTAGATGATACTAAACCTTATCCTAATTGACTAAGATAAACTGTAGGAATAGATTTTAAGACAATGGATGAAAAAGCAGCTAGGAGGAAAAAAAGGTTTCAAAGGGATAATGGGGTCAGAAAATGTAATAAATGTTTATAGTATGCAGTTTTCTTTCTCATTTTTACCCCTCAACAGTGCTTGACCCTTCCCTTCTCCAAAGTTTCAATGTTTTAATCCCCTGCCCATCAATCCTATTCATTCAATAATCACTTAAGTGCCTAATATGGAACTGGGCAATGTGCAAATTTTGAGACAAACACATATATTACAAAATCCTTTCTACTGCAGTAGTTCAGGTTTTCCCAAAGGATGTTCCACTAAATACTATATGCCCTTTGAAGGAATAAGGGATCCAAGATCAAGTTTGGGAAACTGCATTCTTTATATGTCCTCTCTAGGAGATCATAACGCACATTAAAGGTACTGAGAAGTTTTGCAGCAAAAAAACAATTCTCTGTCAGTGACAAGGCAGGCTTAAAAAAATCTTTTCAACATTGTTTAATCCAATGTTTTGACAAAGAAATAATTATTAACATGAAATACATTTGGAAAAGGCTGGTCTAGAGAGAGCTCTTAGTCTTCAGGAAAAAAATTAAGAAAACACCTACAAGTAGGAACAAGAACATCTAATGGTAGTATTAAATTTTTTTCCTTTATTTATTTATTTTTAGAGACAGGGTGTCTCATTATGTTGCCCAGGCTGGCATGCAGTGGCTAGTCACAGGCACAATCTTACAGCACTGTGGCCTCAAACTCCTGGGGTCAATTAATCCTCCCACCTGAGCCTCCTGTAGCTGTAGCTGGACTATAGGAATGTGCCACAGTCCCCAGCTAATAATAGTTTTTAAAAACAAAACTGTTCCACAGAACCCTAGGGTTCTTCAGGATTTCATTTATTATTTTAAATGTATTATTAAAACAAATAAATATACACGTATCTGTTATTAAACCAAATCTTCACCCTAAGACCAACATATTAACTTGTACTGGTGAGTAACTCAATTTTGAGTAGACCTAAGAATGAAGTTTCATCTACCGCCTCTGTTCAACTGAGAATGTCCTCAGGTAAGGCAAACTAAAACAAAACAAAACAAACAAAAAACCCTTTTGCACTATTTATCAATCAGTACTGGATTGTCATAATATTTCATAAAAAACAACAAGAAAAAACAGAAATAAAATTGGATTCTAAAGCTGAAAGAAGACTGCAACTATCATGCTTAACCTCCAGTCTCAAATTGGCTTTATCAACAGCCTCATTTTCTCATAGACTGACAACTACAATAAATGTTATAAATTTAAGATTCTTAATATCTAATACTTTAGTACTTTATTTGGGGATTTTGCACAAAATTTTATTTTGTTAAAAAGGGTTTCCCCTCAGGCCGGGCGTGGTGGCTCACGCCTGTAATCCTAGCACTCTAGGAGGCAGAGGCGGGCGGATAGCTCGAGGTCAGGAGTTCGAAACCAGCCTGAGTGAGACCCCGTCTCTACCAAAAATAGAAAGAAATTAATTGAGCAACTAAAAATATATATACAAAAAATTAGCCGGACATGGTGGCACATGCCTGTAGTCCCAGCTACTCGGGAGGCTGAGGCAGGAGGATTGCTTGAGCCCAGGAGTTTGAGGTTGCTGTGAGTGAGGCTGATGCCACGGCACTCACTCTAGCCTGGGCAACAAAGCGAGACTCTGTCTCAAAAAAAAAAAAAAGGGGGGGTTTCCTCATTTAATAAAGTTTTAAAACCATCTGAAAGAAATCATACAAACTCTAAAAACTAAAAACCATTCCCCTGAGAAAAGGAATAGGTACTTGAACCCAAAGGATTGGTAATCTCTTATCCCTAAGTGAAAACCTCAAAGACTTCAGAAGATCTACAACTACTTACAACCAAGGACATAAAGATGTCCCAACAGGCAGACTATGCGTAAGTAATTATTCCTACTTTTACAATGATGACTTTCAAACTTATATCTCTAGTCTCTTCCTTCTCAACCCCACCCTCACTACAATGATACATTCACTCCCCAATCACCTTAAGGTGCTAGTCTTTTTTTTTTTCCATCCTTCTCTCTTTTAGTTCATCTAGGGCGCAACTGCCAGATTAACTTTCCAAACAACATATTTTCTGATAGCTTAAGAGATGAACACCAAAATTTTCAAAATAGCACATAAACTCTGGTTCTAACTACTTAAACTTACTTCTAGTCACTTTCTAACGCACTAGTCAAAAAGCCCGTCAACGTTGTTCTACCCACCTATAAACTCCCTAAAAACTACTCCTATCTTTTCCATTAATCCAATGACTAAAATCTGAGTCTCACCTGCTCTGCAAAATATTTCCTAATTATTCTAAACTTAAAAATATATCTTCCTGGCTGGGTGCGGTGGCTCAAGCCTGTAATCCTAGCTCTCTGGGAGGCCGAGGTGGGCGGATTGTTTGAGCTCAGGAGTTCGAGACCAGCCTGAGCAAGAGCGAGACCCCATCTCTACTATAAATAGAAAGAAATTAATTGGCCAACTAATATATATAGGAAAAAAAAAATTAGCCGGGCATGGTGGCGCATGCCTGTAGTCCCAGCTACTCGGGAGGCTGAGGCAGGAGGATTGCTTGAGCCCAGGAGTTTGAGGTTGCTGTGAGCTAGGCTGATACCACGGCACTCACTCTAGCCTGGGCAATAAAGTGAGACTCTGTCTCAAAAAAAAATAAAAAAATAAAAAAATAAAAATAAAAATATATCTTCCTCTTCTCTGAATGCTCATAGCACTTATGATCTGTACTTCATAGTCTAGTTTAGGGCTGACAGAATTTTTTGTGATAATGTAAGGGTTTGTACCAGTGCTTCAAATATTGTGGTCACTGGAAACATGTGGCTATTGAACACTTACAATGTAGTTGTGGGACTAGAGAAACAATTTTTAATTTTAACTTAAACTTAATAGCCACATGACTACTGACTATTTGGACAGCACAAATCTAGTGTGCTCTGCAACCTGGAGACAACTCTACAACCCAAACACTACAGAGCCTATCAATTTATCTTGCTCCTAGACAATCTCTGTCTCCAGTTAAACTAATCTGTCCATTGTTTCCAACATTCAGTTGTCCACTCTGGACTCCTTGTGGCTTCTCAAACCACTTTGTACTATTTCAAGCAACTTCCACTTCCTTTTCTCCCCTGGCAGTACGTAATTACTGGTCACCTACTTACTACATGTCAAACACTGCAATAAGCATTTTGTTTATTTTATATCTAAACCTAATAACCTTACAAGGTAGGGTTTATTTACTTGAGAAAATAAATCATGGAATATGAAATACATAACTCCAAAAAGCCTGTCCTTTTCCAGAATACTTTTCTAAATTCTACTTAGTTTCAAGGCCTAGCTCAAGACCACCATTCCTGAAGCAGTATGGTGTTCCTGAAGGTTCCAACCCAATTTACCAATCTAAATACTTAAATATTTTGCCATAATTTTAGCATACACACATCCAGAAGTAAGTTTATTCTGAAACTGATAAAACTTAAGCTTCTGGACCGCTCAATTGCATGGACCCCAGCCAATATCCTACACCTAATTTTGATTACATAATCATATAATTTTTTAAAAAGAAGGTCCTCAAAACTGGATTAGCTCCCAAGCCATGAAACAGATATATATGGCATATACCTCAGAACTCTTGAAGTAAGACCTGTCTATACCGGCCTTGGCTTGCTCTTTACTGCTTAAACAGATGTAGTCTATCCTCCAAATCCTTTCCTCTGGATTCCAAAGACTGACTATGAATGGGTAGGTTTCCCTTGCTCCTTGTTTCCTAACTGCTCCTCAAAATAAACATATAACACATTTTCCTTTTGAAGGTTTAAGAGCTAATCACAATGAAAATAAAAACAAGATAAGAGGAATTATAACAAAGGAGAATTACAAAGAAAAAATTCTTACAGCACGCCCCAAATTGATCTACAAATTCAACACAATCACATTCACAACTGTCTTTGTGTAGAAACTGACAAGCTCATTCTAAAATTCATATGAGAATGCCAAGGGCACAGAACAGCCAAAACAATCTTGAAAAAGAACAAAGATGAGGCCGGGCGGGCGCGGTGGTTCACGCCTGTAATCCTAGCTCTCTGGGAGGCCGAGGTGGGCGGATC
>VSMD01068918.1:0-45026 GCA_008750895.1 Mirza zaza
ATGTGTGTGTGAGTAGGTGAGGTGGGGTTGTATGTGTGTGTGAGTAGGTGAGGTGGGGGTTGTATGTGTGTGTGAGTAGGTGAGGTGGGGGTTGCATGTGTGTGTGAGTAGGTGAGTAGGGGGCTGTACGTGTATATAGAAGACCATGGTAACAGAGATGGTGTGAAGAAAGCACAGCAATTTCTGCGCCAGTGGCAGGAGGTCTCTGAGACAGGGCCCAGAGATGGGAATTCAGCAACTTGTTAGCAATGTCTCTCCATAAATGCAACTTCAGACTGACCAGAAAGATGCCCAGAAAAGCGTATATCATTCTATGTTAATAACTGTCTACAGTTAGCAGATAACCTAATCATAAAAGACAAATCTTAATAACACAGTAAGGTGTGGCATTATGTAAAAGCATGGTGCTGATTTGGAGTGAATCACTAATGTTCCCACATTATTCACCAGAACAGTGTATACAGCTGTTGTGACCCCACTGGTAGAAGATGAAATCAAATTATTTGGCTGCATTTTATAAAGATGAAAATCAACTGAAAACAACATCAGAGGGCATTGCAGATAACCACTGTGATCGTCAGGAGAGGAGAGGCCTTACCTGAGAGGAAGGGGACTGGGCCCCAGGACACACAGCCAGGAGGGGCCTGCAGAGACCTAGTCCCAGCAGGATGGCACTGGTGTCCCCGCTGCCCGGTAGCAGCCCAGGCAGTGCCGCACTTCACTGCCCGTGATGCGACCTGAACGTGTGCTTGCTAGCCCACTCCTGGTGGCAGAGTGGAGGAGTCCCATCCCACTGTCCCTTCAGCCCGACCCTCCTCCAGGAAGCCAGCCTCAGGGCTGGTCAGAGAGCTGCTCTGTGGGGTGCCTCTCCCTTCCCAAGCCATCCCTTGAAACCTGAGGACAGGCCTGGGTCAACGGCACTGGTCACTGAACTTGGTAGCCTCATTCTGAATGTCTGGAAAGACCCCAAAAAGCCCCTTGCCCAAAATAGTCTTCCAACAGCACCACTGCTAGAGAACCTCCCCTGCTCGCACTTTTCTCCAGGGAATGGCATGGAAGACCACGTGAAAATGCCAGTGTGATCCAGGGCAGCTTACTGCCAGCACCCACCCCGACGGCTGAGCAGGGGTTGCTTGTCTGAAAGTAATGACTAGGGATCAGATTTATAAAGAGGCTGGAGAATGTCAGGCCAAGAGACATGCTCAGGCTGCATCCCTTCTGCTGCTCTCATCCTCTGCAATGCACCAACATAAGTGAGGGCCGTCCAGGGACAGACTTCCAGTTCCTCCCAGATCTGCGCAGCACAAGGCAGACGTGCAAGGCCTCAGCGCCAGGCTTGCGTCAGCTTGCAGAGGCTGCTTCTTGCAGAAGCTCAGGCATGTGTATCACTGATCCTGCCTGCTTCTGCCCTGCTGCCTGGCACCCACAGGCTGCCCACCTGTGGGCCTCCCCCTTCACTCTGATCATGCCCTCAGCAGCGGGAGCAGCACTGTCTGTGGAACTTCCCATGCTTACATCTTTTGTTATATTTGCTGCACTTCTTATCACTTTTCCTAATCCTCTTTGATAACTGGTTAGATTAGATAATGTAATTGAAAGCAAAAAAACCCCACCTTACTTGGTGTCTCTCTCTCTCCACACACATACATACACACACACAAAGATATGTGTGTGTTAGGCTGCTACAGAAAGCATAGTTCTTCAGATGTACCGTTGTGGAAACCCAAAGTCAAAAAGTAGACAGGCCCAAGTTTCTGTTGTGTCCAGAATCAGCTTCTTTCGCCCTCCTGGGGTGTCTGGGTGGCCTCAGGCCCAAATCCCCTGACTGTGAGGTCACTTTCTGCTGGCACTAGTGCTGGGCTGAGGTCTCTTCCTGCTCATGTCTTCTGTCTGGTGACACCAAGTTTGGTCACATGGCTATTGCCATTTTTGTTTCTAATTCTACGATATGATGTCCTGCAATGATCAAACTCTATATAAGGTACAACTCTCATGAAGACTCTCAAAGAGGTCACCCTGCCTCCTGCCTGGCCATGAACAGCCTCTGCTGCAGGTGAGGGAAGTGGCTGAGGAGGGGTGGGGGACAGATGACAGACACCTGTAGCTTAGGAGGAGCCAGGCTAGGGCCTCCCGAGCCCAGTGCCACTGCCCTCCCATTGCCCCAGCACCTGTGCACCAGGGTGCGTCCTGAGCGTCTCTCTGGGCTGTGCCCCGACCATTACAAGAGCTGCCCCAGCTCTGAGCACAGCCAGGGCTGAAGGGGCACTGAGAGGAAAGCAGGTGTACAGAAATAAAGTTAGTGACTGAGTCGTCTTTCAAGAGCTGAATTTAATAAAAAGCTTCCCTTTCAGCATCACACTCACAAGGAAGCACTTGCTGTGTTGAAACCGAAGCCCTACAGCATCCTATTTCCCTCGTTGGAAGAAGGAGACAAGAATCTACCAGCTTTTAGAGTCCCTTGTCCAGAATTATGGGAGATTATATTTACAAATATGTATATTTACACACACACACACACAGAGCACACCTCAGCCTGAAAACCTATCTACCCTGGAATGTTAGGAGTAAAATGGATTACAAATTTCTAATTCAAATTCTTCTTTGTGGGCAAGATTCAACATCCGAGTTCTCTAGCTCCCTTTTCAGAATCCAAATCTGGAAAACCAGGAGCAAATACTCACTGTCAACTGATTATCTCCTTTCTTCTCTTCAAACACAGGGCGCCCTTTCTACTCCCGCCTGGAGTTGGGGCTGTGCACTCTCAACACCTGTGCGGCTCACCTGTGGCCCTGGCCTGGTCCCAGTGTGGATGCTGGCAAGCCCCAGCCACTTGAAAGAACAAGCCCCTTTTTTCTCTGCTGCTTTCTGGAGCCCTAAGTACATATCTGCTGACGTTCCAAAGAGCTGCAATTGTAAAAAGAATGTTCACTGCCACACTGAGCTTAATTAACAGCAGTACACATTGCCAGGCAGTCTGGCACACAAAATACACCATCACCACACACATCTAGTCTAATGCTCCTAATGCCCAGAGCCTGGAAGTGTCACTGGGGTTCCAAAGAACACCTGTAAGACCAAGCAGAAGAGGGTGGGGACTACAGAACAGGATTTTCCTTCTTGCTCTACTGTGTGTGCAGATGCGTAAATTCTCAGACTTGCAGTGGAAAGGAAAAAACATCACTTTTAACTAAATCCACTTTTTGCACATCTAATTATAGGCCTGGGATTCTGAAATACACATGATCCTTCAAAAGAGTAAAAAGTGCATATAAATCAGCAGATAGGGGCCCTGGAATTGCTTCCTGTCAGCCAAGTATCCCTTATTATACACCCGGATACAACTAGAGTCCGATAAGGTCAGAGAATGGGACAGTCCACCCTGAGCAGCTGCTAGTTTGTAATCATGTATATCACAGAGATAACATCAGGGTGTCTAGCCTCTCTCCCTCAGTAAATAAGGGGTGATGCAGTCCTTAGGATGCATAATGTGCAAGCTTATGTCTGAAAGTATATGGACCACAAGTTGTAAACCTGTAATAGCAGCAATTCAAAGCAAATATCATGGGATGGTCCCTTTGGGACCACCCACTTTCCTGTTGAGACTGTCTGGGTTCTCATCCTGTCACTCAAAACATCCACTATTCCCTCGGGCTTTCTGTCACTGAGGAGTCTGACTCAGGCTCTGCTGGGGCCCAGGATAGCCAACCCTGCTCCTCTCTGAACTGGTGCCGTGCATTTGGCATGGCCGCTCCCAGCAGCCCCACAGCATGTAAGGGAGACGTGACACTGGGGCCCAGGAGAGGGCAGAATCTTTCCATGCCCCAAGGCCAGGATCCAAACCCTGAGGTCTGCCCAAGATCCAGCAGGCTGATGAGTAAGAAAACCGAAAGAGGAGAGAAAAGGCCACACAACAATGTGAGCCCTGGCCCGCTGCGCGGAGTACGAGAGAGGGGCGGAGTGTGTACTGAAGGGAGGCCGGGTGTGGGGAAAGGGAGATGAGCACCTCACACGTGGTGCAAGCCACAGCTGACGTCCTCTACTCACAAGCAAATCATCCTCACCACCTGCATAAAAAGAATAGTGAGTGAATTTTGTGGCATGTGAATTACATCTTAATTTAAAAAGAGAAAGGAAGGAAAGACAGAGGAAGGAAAGAGAGATGGATCAAGACCTCTTCTCCCTATGACTCGTGCATATGCTTGTCTTGGCACACCTTCCCTATTTCCATTCAAATCCATGAAATGTTGATGATGGAGCCAATGGTGAATTCCATTAGAGACTCCACTTCCATGTTGAGATTTCACTAACCACAGTTTCACAGGGACAGCTGTTACAACAGTTACAAACCCACCTAAACTGCCCTGTTTATTTAGACTGGAGTTCTCCATGTTATCAGCTGAGACACCATCAAACACAGCCATGAAAGCCAAGCACACTGTCAAGTCAGATACTGAGTCTCATGGTCCCACTGAGGAAAGCAAGGGCAACCAACAGGATGTTTGAGGGGCAAACCCAATCATTTTCAGATGGAGCCCACCTTCCATCTCCCACACATCCTGAGATCTCAGCCTGGCATCCTGGTGCCCTGGGTGTGCCTGTCTCTTCTTTCCTGAACAAGTCACCTGTGACCATCTGGACGTATTCTCAGGACTAACTCTCTCCCCACTATTCCCTCCTGACGCACATCAATGCCTCACTCATCTTTCTCCCAACATAGAGTCTACCGTGCACAAATCTATTACTCACCACTGATGCTGCCTTCCTACAACAAGCTTTTTTTGTTCTTGTTTTTAAAGAGATGAGTCTCGCTCTGTGGCCCAGGCTGGAGTGCAGTGGCACGTTCATAGCTCACTGCAGCCTCGAGTTCCTGGGCTCAAGAGATGTTCCCACCTCAGCCTCCCAAATGACTGGGACTACAGGTATGTGTCACCATGCCTGGCTCTTATTATTAACGTAATAAATAAATAAAATTTATTTATTACGTTATTTAACATATTTATTTCCAGCCTTATTATGGCATAGCCTGGGAGGTCACATCCCTTTGCTGTTAGGACTGTGCCCTGCTGTGGGAAGCCCTCCCCATGTGAACACAGCAGCAGTCATGCTCACCCTGCAGGACCCTTCACATGTGAACAAGACACACAGGGGGGTGGCATGTGTGAGTTTCAGGCAGTTCCAAGTGGAATCCGCATTTCTGGCAGCTTCACGTGGGCACCTGTACTGAGCAGGCAGGAAAGCAGTGGTTCTCAGCACTGGCTGCGTGAGCACTGCTGCCCAACTTTAAAAACACCTGCGCCTGCTGGCTGGAGGTCTCTGGCAGGTGACTCTAGACACAGCCGGGACTGAGAAACAATGCCCTGTAGCTGGAGCCCTCTTGCCCATCTCTGCTTTCTGGGGACCCAGCAAGTATGAGTGTGGAATGAAGTAGAGGTGGGTTGGGAATGCTGTTTTGGTTTTTCTGATTTTGTTTAAACAGCTTTATTGTGGTATAATTGATATATAATACAAAGAGCTAAACATACTTAATGTATAAAATTTGAAGAGTTTGGACATATGCAAACACCCATGATACCATCACCACAATCAAGGAAACAGATACATTCTTATTGGCTTTAATATTGTATACCTGTGAGAAAAGTTTTGGTTTTGGTTTTGGTTTTTTTTTTAAAAAAAAAAAAGAACTTTTCTCTCTCCAAACATAAGGTTTTAGGCCGTTTATCTGTCTTGTTATCAAGTCAAAAACTTCACAGACCTGACGATGAGCTGATGGCTCTTTCTTTTGTGTCAACCTCAGCTGACAATTTGGACGTCAGAATCATCCTTCCTATTCTGAGGTGGCTTCCTGGCAGGCAGGGATGTGCCTGTCTGCTAAGACAGATGGTCACATTTTAATGATCCTTGAACTCTGATTTGGTGGACACATCCCATGGCAAAGTCGAACATGTCTGGACTCTATGGAGGGGACCAGAGTGGCTCTGGCGAGGCCCGACCAAAGGCTATGCAGGTGGGAGAACAGCTGCCCTATCAGTCATCTTTCAGAGACATGTTTATTACCAGAAAACACCTCTAAATTGTGTAAACCCAAACTGGCTGTATTCTGGGTGGCATATGGATTTACCTGGGAAAATCGTACTTTTATTTCTACTATGGGAGAAACATTATAAATTCTTATTATAATCCCTAAAACTAACAGAGCAAATACAGTAGAAAGTCTCATTTCCTTGCCATTTTAACTTTGGAGTAGCTGCTGCCCAGAGCCCAGATGTCCCCAGAGTGCAGGTAAGGAGATGGGGCCAGATGGACTGTAGCTGTCAAACAACTGTGAACCTGGCTACCTCCAGAGTTTAGAAATTCTACCCTTACATTTCTAGGACAGAATTTTTTCCTCTTTTCTCTTTTCAGTAAATTGCTGATCACTTAAATTCAGTTCTACTCAAATCTGTCCTAGAAAACAATTCTTCTGGTTTCTAGTTGATTAACTGTAAGATTAAAAAAAAAATAAATCCTAGCCAGAATATGGAGGCAATATGGAAAATGAAAAACTTAAGTCCACCGAGGATCTTACAGTATTTTAATCTAATAATAAATTTCCTACCACTGAAATCACACAGGCATGACAAATACAAAATGAATAGTGTGGGTTTGGCAAGATCGGGAAACGAGATGGATTCTAGTGCCAGCCATCTGGTAACACATCCAGGTCGACACCAAGCTTTCTCTCTCAGTTCTATTTTTACTGGAGTTGGTATCTCAGCCCCTGCAGGCTGTTATAACAAATACCACAGCCTGGGTAATTTATAAATGGCAGGAATTTACTGCTTACAGTTCTGGAGGCTGAGAAGCCCAAGATGAAGGCGCCAGTGGATTAGGTATCTGGGCGGGCCCACCGCTTCACACAGGCACCTCATTGCTGTGTCCTCACGTGGCAGAAGAGGGCAGGGCACTCCCTTCAGCTTTTTTTATAAGGGGACTAACCCCCTCAATCACATCACCAAAGACCCTACCTCTTAATACTGGCACTTTGGGCGCTAGGTTCCAACACATGAATTTTGGAGGACACATTCAGACCACAGCCGTTGTTGGTTAGCTGTTATTTACATGCTTAGAATTCTTAAATCTACATTTTATCTCTGGACTCTGTCCTGAGCTGAAAAAGTGAATTCCCTGGCTCTACTGCCTGGATGTTCCAAACTCCAAGTGTGCACAAATGACACTCTCTTCTCACTCTTCTAAGTCTTTCCCTGAACCTGCTCTCTTTACAGTCTCTCTCTCATTGTCTTCCTAACTGGAAACCAGAGTTACCTGACTCCCTTCATCCCCACAGCAATTCTTCTGTGAAACACTCCTGGCACCAGCTGCCCTGCTCCTCAGCCTCAGATCCATGGGAAGATCGGACTCCCTGGGTCTCACCCTAAGAAGTCATGACCTCCTCCTCTCCTGTCTCCACCTCCCTTCCACATACCACCGGGTGGCCAGACACCCTTCTGAAAGGCCAGCAATTACTGCCTGGCTTTGTGCAGGAGTCTCAGCTCCTCTGATGGCCACTTGAGACCCTTCTCACTAAGCTTCTCCCTCCTTCCATCTCCTCCCCTGCCACCTGCCAGGTGCCCTACCTTCAGCCTCCTGGTTCCTCAGTGCACCTCCATGCTTCACTGGCACTCTTCCCACACACTGACCCTGCTCCTCCCTCTTCAAAGATCAGCCCTGTGAGGTCTCTCCCTGAACCACCCTTGCCCTCCCCATGCATCCCGCTCCTCCCTTGGCCGGATCTGCATTTACACAGCTCTCACCACATACGATATTGTTAACTGCTGAAGGAATCCACCTTCCACACCAGACATGAGCTGAACAGCAATTCTGTCTCATTCCCCTACAGGTAGCCCAGGTGCCTACCATGGTTCCTGGTACCTTGTCACTGTTTTGCCTTAAAAAGGAGGGATGCTGCAGCAGAAAGGAGATTCACCACAGGTAGGAACAATGCAGCAATTAACATGAACTCAAAGAGCACAAAGGACTCAGATTAAAACATCAGCCCACAGTGCTAGCAAGGATGGTTTGGAACAGGTGCTCTCACCAGTGATAGCCAACTGTACCATGAGACCTCCAAAAAGGGTAGTTTGGCAATATTTATTAAAATGTAAAATAAGCATAACCTGTCATTCAGCAATTCTATTTCTGCAAATTCACACCATCACAAAAATAAGTTCTAGCACATAAAGACACAGTATGTAGGAAGATGTTGGCTGAGTACTGAGGCAGAATGCAGCCCTTTCCAAACTCCTGGGACTCAGAACTGTCTGGAGTCGGGAAAGAGAAGACGTGTAATACCACGAACTTCACAACGCCAGCAGCAGGGTCTGCACTGAAACACACAAAACACCACACCAAACAGAATTTTTAAAAAGACTATAAATAGCCTCATATCTGTTCAAATCTGTTTTTGCTACCGAGAAAATTAATAAAAGTTTGTTTATGAGCACAGCCTTAAATTTTAGAATTACATATAAGGAACTATGAAACTTCAACAGTGAAAAACAAACAAAAACCCTAAAACTGGCACCACTTGAATGGACAATAATTATAAGGGAGTGTATAAAATGAATTATGGAACATCCCCAGGGAATGCTCTGTCACCACCAAAAAGAATGAGGTTGCTACTGATTTAGTAGAATACTTGCCATATATATATAATGAAAAAAAAATCATAGTACAATATATACAGAAAGAGCACATTATAGGGGTCTAAGGTTCTTAAGTAGAAGATCACCAGTGAAATATTTCTCCCTGTTGTGGAGAAAAAAAGTGTCTCCAACTTACACCAGAAAACTCCATTGATAAACCCAACAAGAAGAACCGAGGGAGAAGAGATATTCGATGTGGTATCTCTGTCCCTGATCAGACTCCCCTCCCCTCTCAAGGGCCTGTGTTCAGCAGCTGGGCCACAGAATGACAGGTCCGGGGAGGGGTGCATGGAGGAAGGCACCGCCAAGGAAGTGGCCCACCCCACCCCACTCCCCACTGCGCTGCTGTGGCCAGTCCAGCTGACCTCTGCACAGAGGGGACACCCCATCAGGCCCACTGTCTGCCAATGTCTCCTGCTGGTCAGAGGTAGCTTTGTGTCCAGGGATCCAGGAGCTGACCCTGGCAGCTCCAACTCTAGCAGGCAGGTAAAGCAGCCCAGGTGGGCGCTGGCTCTGCCAAGCTGGCTTCTCAGATCTCAATCTGACACCTGTGAACAGCACTTCTCCCATGCACACCATTAATTATTCACAGCAGCGAAATGCACCCAGGGAGAAACAATAGCACAGGATAATGTAAACACTTTAAAGGAAGCTCCACACTCTGATGGGAGATTGGGAGTCGGCCTGAGAGTTGTCTGGTGGAGACAAGCAGCCAGGGAGGAGAGGTGCTGGAAAGAGAGAGCTCTGCCGGTGCTCGGTGAGCCTGGTGTGAGCCCTGGGCAGCCCGGCCTCTGCCGCCCTCCCCTCCCTGGAGTGCTGGTCTGGAAGTAACAGGCAGTTGGCACAGGCCTTGGTGCTGTACTCCCTGATCCTGTTTCATGGGTCCCGACTTCCTCCCATACAGGTATGACCAAAATGCCGTCCACCTCCACAATCCATCCATCCCCTCCTCCGAGCTCGGCAGCAATCCCTAGAGCCTCAGTGGAGTTGACTTCCAAGCAGTTTCCCCACATTCTTTCCTTCAACAGTACTCAGAACTAAATGAAAAACTAAAACACGGGGCAAACAGAACACCCAGAATCCCAGTGCCTGTGGCTCTGCTCCAGCCCGTGGCAGCGGAGGTATGACCCAGTCAGGAACAAGCTTCTGCGGCCCCCAAGGTGCAGCATGAAGAGCTGACATCCTTGGTGTCAGTGGCTATATCTGCAAAACCAGGTGGGAATAGCCCTAAGGTTTCTCCAGCATTCTAAGAGAACAAGTAAGTCAAGAACCACCTTTATGGCCAAATCTTTTCTGCCAGCAGTTCTTCAGACAGCCATGAAGTTATTCCCACTTTTAAATCATTGGCACCCAGTCAGGAAGACTCAACCCCTTCTAATGTACCCAGATGCATTTCACTGTAATAAAGAACAAGAAAATTGTACACACTCCCTCAGCTGAAACAGATGGACAGAAGAGAGGAGGATGATCATCACATGCTCTCCGGAGGAGATCACACACGTCACATGCTCAGCAAAGTGCCCTGCAAAGTGCTGCATCCTTGGCTTTGTGTGCAAGCCCCAGGCCTTCCTTGGCACAGGGCGGCTCTGTCTCAGCTAGTCTGGGACAGTGCAGGGCCGTCCCCTGCCCCACCCCGTGTGAAGGCAGACTTGGGGAAGCAGTGGGTCCTGGCAGCTCTTGGGAGACAGCTGGGTGTCGTACGGTGCTACTGCCCCCTCCATGTGATAGTCTCCCACCTGTCAGTTTTGGAGGAGGCACCTGGGGTCCTTGTGCCCACGCTGACACACAAGCACACACCCGACCACCTTCCTCCTGCTTCTGCCTCCAAGCCTCCTCCACTGTGCTCTTCCAGACACCAAGTCCTTCCATGAGTGGAGAAGGGCCTTTGGGCGCGAGGCGCCCTCGGGCTGGAAATCTTAGGGGAAAGGATGGCAAGAAGGACACTGCTCCTGATCTCAGGGGCCTCCCCCGCCTAAAAAGGGATCAGTGTGGCCATGGCAGTGTCCACTCAGGCACTGAAGGAGCCCCAGGTGACCTCTGGCAGAAACTGGACACAGGCTGGGAAGAGTCTCCTCCCAGAGTCACCAAGAGCATGCCCCACGGGGAGGCAGGCCCAGCTCCTGGGGCAGCAGGCCCAGTAAGGTCAGAGCACCCACCCAGGCACCTCCATACGCACACCCGCCAGCCTCCCCAGGCCTCAGTGTCTGAGAATCTGCCACGTGAAGTTGCAAATATCAGTGACGGTACAGATATTACAAATAGTGAGTCCTTACTCTGTATCTCACATGCATGGCAGCACTTATACCTCCCAGCAACCCAGCCCAGCAGGTACTGTGACCACATCTACATCATACAGAGACTAAAGCCTGCAGGCTAAGTCACCTGCCGAGTCACTCCATGGTGAGAGCAGCCACTTCCCCTCTGCACATGCGCAGCGGCACCAGGCTGCAGAATCTCTGAGGAGCAGGAGCTCCCTGTCACCTGATGGTGGAGGACTCAGCACCTCGTGCAGCTACCTGGGCGTCAAAGTGAGCTCTGGGATGTGAGACTGCATCTAGCCTCTTTGACAAATGCCACCTTTGTGTGCGGCACTTTCTGGACTGGGAGGAAAGGGCACTCCTTGGGATCCCTGCAGCTGGGATGTGTTCCCTGGCAAGATCCTACCCTTATCTTCTCATCTCCTGCCTCCAGAAGTTCACACTGTGCTCCAGCCTGTAGACAAAGGGGCTGAGTGAGCAGTCCTGAGTGGGAGAACTCAAGCAGAGAATGCAGACAAAGGAACTGGATTTGGTGAGGCCACATGACCACTTGCTATTTTTAAACCACACTGTTGCTAAGAGGAGATATCTAGTAAGCCTTGAACCAAAGAACAAAAAATGCACATTTTAATTAAGAGCTCTTGAAAAGGAAACCTGCAACAGGAAAGAAAGGTAGTAAAGGCTAAGGGGAAAGAAAAAATAACAGAAGAGAGATTTGAAGTATGTGTTGCTTTTCTGTTTGGATCCCAAAAGGTTTTTTTCTTGAAAAACAGGAAGAATATCTTTTTTGTACTCACATATATGCAGTTTCCCAGCACAACAGTGGTTGAATAAATAACAAGTTAAAGAAATGAAAAGAAAAACTTTGAAACAGGGAGGGGGTAGAAAGAGAGAGAGATCATTTAGCATAAGAAATCAGAACAGGTGGGAGTAATTTTGTATGTGTAGGAAGCTAAATGTCATTATAAAAATTAGCTTCCATTAGGTTAATAACCAGAATGCTGGAATGAAATCCAGGGACACGAAGAGCCATGAGAAGAAGGGGTGCCATGTGGGATTTTTGGTGAGACTAAATGAAATGAGATTTTCAAACATAAGAGTAAAATCTGTGAAACAAGTTTGCAACCTAGATGCTCTCTCCCCAAAGCATTCCACATGGTAAGTTATAATCACAAAACAGAGATGGCATTTGAAATATATTTTCTACAGGGGAAAAATAAATGAGGACATTGAGTCAACATATTTATAAGGAATTACCTATTTTGGAAAATCTTATATAAAGCCCTTTCCCAAGAGAAATGAAAGGTAGAATATACTGGAAACATACTTTTTAAATGAGAGTTGTTATAAATTACAGGTTTTTCAATGTAATATCAAAGGTGCTTCAGAAATAACCAGGCAATCTCACATTCTTTTATCGCAGCCAGACAAGGCACAGGGACCTTCCCTGTACTGCACACCCTGGCATACTACAACTGACACATGGCAGACATGCAACAGATGCTTGTAGACTAAAAGAATGAAGTGCAGCTGTTTCCACCCTAGACTCACACCTTGCACTTAACTAACCATGTGTCCAGAGGCCAGGTCAGATGCAGTGTGCAGACAGCAGGCCACCAGCCTAGATGCCACATCTGGCCAGGCCTGAGCAGCAGGGTGAACTTCAGGTGGATATGAGTCTGCTCTTCTTGCACCCATCTGTGCCAGCTCGGCAGAAACCAGACAGTTGGCTTCAGGGATCAACAATACCATTCCCTTCGAGGCTAACTCCCAGGGCAGCTGTGTCTTCTACAGGCCAAGCACTTCTAGTGTGGGCTATGACCTTTCCAGGGCTACTGTCTGGCCTGCAGCAAATCCATCCTTGAGACAAGCTTAGCTTAAGTAGAACACAGCTAAGCAATTTCTCCCCATTCCCCTTGGGTAACAATGTTTCATTACCCCAACTAGATGGCCAGCAGGAAGAAGGGTTGTGAGTGTTGAATACCTCAAACACACGGGTGTGGACCAGACACCCATGTGTGCTGGCTGCCTGACTGTCCTCCTTGGCACCACACTGCGCTCCCAGTTGTGTCAGAGAGCACCTTGCCTGTGTCTGTCGTCCCTGCATGTTCAGGGAAGCAGAACATTCAGTCTGTAGAAGAACTAAGCTCATGAATGTATGTGGCAGAGATGCAAGTTAGCCTTGGGTATGTGTACACTCATACAAGACTTCAGTGCTGACGTGGCCCTATGCTATAAACCTGGATGATCAGAATCCCTGTTCATGTTTTATAGAAGCAGTTGACTGACAAGGGCAAACAGATGGTGAATAACAGATCAGAGGGATGGAAATGTTTGGTGCTAAATAGAGGCAGTGCTGCAGTCCCTAACCCCTGGGCTAAGGACCAGTACTGGTCAGTGGCCTGTTGGGAACCAGGCTGCACAGCAAGAGATGAGCTGTGGGTAGCCGAGCATGTGAAGTTTCATCTGTACTTACAGCCACTCCCCATGGCTCACATCACTGTCTGAGCTCCGCCTCCTGTCAGATCAGCAGCACCACTGGGATCTCACAGGAACAGGAGCCCTACTGTAAACTGCACATGTGAGGGATCTAGATTGTGACTCCTTATGAGAATCTAATGCCTGATGATCTGAGGGGGAGCTGAGGCGGTGATGCTAGCGCTGGGGAGCAGATGCAAATACAGATTATCATTAGCAGAGAGGTCTGACTGCACAATAAATGTAATGCACTTGAATCATCCCAAAACCATCCCTCCTCCCCCAACCGTGGAAAACTTGTCTTTCATGAAACCGGTCCCTGTGCCAAAAAGTTTGGGGACCACTGTTCTTTGCTACTACATAGTTCACTTTAAAATGGTTAAATCAGTTTTGTGAATTTCGTCTTGATTAAAGATAAAGTAATAGAGCAAATATTTGAACCCTGATCTTCTGAACTCTGGAATGTATACACTTAAAACTCTGTGCCTAAGGAAAGGGTGCCAGAACGTGGGAAACAAAAACAGGGCAGAGCAAGCCAGGAGAAAATAAACTGCAAACACGAAGACAAACATCAAGTGCACACGCTGTAACCGGCACTGGGGTTAAACAAACCCATGAGTTATGACCCCAGTCCAGAGGCACTCGTGGGACAGTGATACAGTACACTGGTGTTGTTAGTGAACACTATCCAGGGTGCTGTGTCACAGCCAAAACGGGGAAGGAGGAATAAATCCTCATGGAGAAGACTGAGTCGTGGGAGGCTTCCCCACCAGCATGGGGAGTCTGCCATGCAGAGAACTGGGGAATGAGGAAAAGTTACCTGCGTAAGTCAACACAGACTGTACAGTGGGAACTGCAAGGATAAGCACCACTTAACATTCAGGCATGCCACTGCATGCCAGGCACTATCTCAGGCACTGGGAATTCAAATGTTTATAAATTGCTGACCTCATGAGACTCGCGATAAAGAAGAGAAAGCTGGGCAAGTATCTTGGAAATTTATTGCTTAAAGGTGGCTAAGAAGCTGGAATTTGTTCCTGGTGATTTTAAGCAGAAAAGTGACATGAAAATTTAGAAAAAAGTGAGAACTGGATGGGAGAAGAGATGGAAAGTTTCTGCAGTGATTCAGATAAGCGTTAACAGACCTGGATTTGGGAGAGGAACTGGGAACAGGAGAGAAACAGAAAGAGCAGAGGCAGACGCAGGAAGGCTAGTGGATGTGGCTGGGGTTTTCCAGGGAGTATGAGATTAGAAGACACTAATCCATGTGAGAGGCATAGAACAACGCCTGGCCTATATTAAGTACTTGATAATGTCACTTGTCTCACATGTTACCTGTTGAACTTCAGTATTCTAACAGAGTGACTTGACTTCATTTTTTAGGATAGTGCACGGGGAGACCTTGAGAAGACAGGTGTGAGGAAACCAATCCAGCAGGCCTGAGTGACAAGGGCCACTCGTCTCTGCATTCCCCATCTCTAGCTCAATGCAGACACTTTCAAAACATGTGGCAGACAAGTGGACTGCATGAAGGAACAAGCAAACAAACAAACACAAGAACAGCAATGACCTCTGCCTCCCAACCTCTGACAAAGCTGATCTGCTAAACAACTGGAGAAATGTTTTCCACAAAGAACATGTAAGAGGAGGTGGTCGCTCCACATTTGTGTAAGAAGCTGAATTAAGGAAATAAAGCTTACTGATGAAAATTCATTACACTGAGAAGAACCAAACTATTTTATCTCCCTCTCATCCCATAACCACTTTGCTTCAACCCGACAAACTCTGTAATTACAGTCAAAGTCCTTATGCCGTTGCCTCGTTTTCCAAGTGGTTTCTGCCCTTCTGCAGCCGCACAGGCTTTCTGCCAGGAACCCTGCCACGCAGGGCACTGGGGACTCCTGCTTGTCAGAATGAAACCACAACAAGGACACTGCCCACTTCCCTGTGTGTGGTCCCCATTCACAGGCAGGCAAACTTCTACCTCATGCACTGGTCTCCCCCAGAAGGACTGGTAAAAAGAATGAATGCCCTGGCGAATTAAAAAAATAACCTGTTTTGCTATTATTATGTGTCTCCTGTCCAATTAGTCTATGTGCTAGAATATACAGTATTTCTGCTGTAATACAATACATGTGCATTCCTGGAAAAGTTTCAGATTTTACGAAATTCAGTACTGAAAAATAATAGAGCTTTTGGGAAAATTTGGTTGGAGCATTCTACTCAAAACCCATGGGACTTCAAACACAATCAAGAACAATAACTGATAACCCAGAGAGTTAATCTGGCCACGAGGCAGGTGGCTCCACATAGAAGTATTAAAAGTACATAAAGGGGAGAAAACACAGCAGTGGTTTCTTTATTTATTTATTTTTGAGACAGAGTCTCACTTTGTTGCCACAATAGTGCTTTAATTAGAGCAAGAGTGGCAGGTGCTGAGGTGGGCACAGGAAGAAGTGTAACGCAAGGCTGTGCCGACAACTTCCTGGGGAGGGGGCCTCAGGGGCAGGCAGTCACTGTGATTTCACACACACGCCCCACACACAGAGTCACAGTAGCTCAACCAAGGACTTTTCCTTCTCCTGCTCAAGGTCGTAAGTCAACTCCTATTTTCCTTGTTCCCTTTGCCTAGGAAAATTTATACAAACCAATGATACGTTTGCCTTCCACAGACATCTTGCCCCTTTTTACCAATCACACATGAGCCCGTGTGCATCACAGAACAAGACACGCAGTATTTCAAGCTGTCCTCAGAAAGACTGGTTTGAGCAGGTGGGATACTGACAGCGAGGCAGCCGCTCATAATTCCCTGGGGTGGAGGGAGGGCCGTGCCCGGCTTCCCCAGCACACAGTCTGCACCTAGACCAGTAAAGACCATGAAAGAGATAATTCCCAGAGTCAAATCAACAGAAAAGTGCAACTACTTACATGTAGTATGTTGGATAGAGTCCTTCAAAATACCAGCAATGCTTTTTGGCTTCTGTGCACTGGAAATAGAACAAGACAAGCGTTGTCAGTAGCAAGTAATCTGTACATTGTTGAGAAGATCTCACAAAGGCAACAGGGAGGGAGGAGAGGCCACTGCTCAGACCCGAGGAAAGCTGGGAAACTGGGGCAGACAGTTAGAGGGAGTGCCACCTATCCCGTTACTTTTTACTTCTTTAAAATTTCTTAAAAGGGAAGGAAACAGGAAAACATCTATTTCCCCATTATTCTTCTAGTCTTTCATTATCTCTAAGCACATGGTGTGTGACCATTTCATTAAAAAGGTAAATTAGAGACAATCTATTTTTTAGAATTTACTTGGTATGATATTTCATATTACTAAAGAATACTAAAGTTTCATTACAAAGATTTCCATTTTCCCCAATTTTTACTCCCATAGTTTTAACATTTCTACGTGAAAGCAATATTCAGATCTACAGCTGAGAGACACTATGAGTCAGGATTCACTTCCTGCCCTCCCTCTCTCACACAGGAAGACAGAGAAGGAGGAACAGGAGAGATGACGGGAGCATCCCTGGGCTGTCCAAGGAACTGTGACTCCCAAAGTTCCAGGGGTGGGACCCAGGCCCCACAAGGCGGGGCAGGCAGGGAGTCCACAAGGCCCTGGAGCAGGGCCCAGGTGCCACTCTAGTGCCCCCATCCGCCTACAACCATGAGACCAAGCCAACATCACCAACCGCTCAGGGAGGTCTCTTAGCAGAAAAGTGTATCTGAACAAAGCTTTTCGAAAATTATCCCATTCGTGCCATCATTTTTTTAAAAAATTCACAACTTCCTACCTCCATGATCTAGTGTATTGGCCCTGTATGTAAATAAAACCTTCAAAACATTATAGTGCAAAGCTACCAGCAGCAGGAACATTGGCAAAGGCACAATGAAAGCAAAGCCATCTTTGGGCAAGGCAAGGGCTAACCATCCTGCCCAAGCCCCCACCAACAAGGTCAGCTCCCCTCCACTGGTGGCCCCCACCCCCAGAAGCTGCACAGTGATGCCTTCCTGCCACAATCTGCCTGACAACTGCCAGGAAGTTAGAAACAGACCTGAAACTACAGCAGCATGTCCGGGAGAGGTGAGTGCCAACATTACACTGGCTGAAACAGAGAGGTTATGAAAATGGCATGAAACACTGTATTTTTTGGAATGTGCTTTAACATACTCAGAAGCATACTCAGGCATCCCAAAGTGACCCAGTTTTATTAATGGAAAATGAGTTTAATTTAGACTATGTTAGCTCCTGTCCAGTTTCAGAAATGAAGTTCAGACAGCTGAAGAAATCAGTTTATTTTGGTATGGAATGGCAATTTCAGGTCTCTGCCCCAAATTACAATTCATTTCACTAGTCTTCTGTGATAAACCAGTTTGTGTTCTGAGAAACCAGTATGTGTTCTACATGGCACTTAAGCAGGTCTTCTTTATTGTCCATCACCTCCAGAGACCAGCAAACTTCCTGAAACCTGATGCTCAAGTTCCACACAATCAAGAAACAGCCCCTTCCCCCATTGTGAGCAGCCAGAAACTCAGGGAAAGCAGAGCCCAAGCCTAAAACCCTCTGCTCCTGTGGCCTGTTGGCTCATGTGGCAGCCCTACAGAGATGGCTGGCAGGCCTGAGAGCCAGGGCTAGTGGTGCACAGGATAGTGCAGGGAAATCACAGAAGCTCCTGCCTCACATGACTTCTGTTAGGGTTTCCCTTAATTTGAAGGATTCCCTAATCAAAGCAGCCGCTTGTGTGATACTCCAGCACCACATCTCCTAACTCTTAAGGTAGCAACAAAAATTGCCCTAATGCATTGCATTTTTAAAAGGATTCTTTTGCCAAACAAAATAGTGTCACACATTTGATTTCACATTGTCTCTGGGATGTGTGAATATGGAATACCATTTTACAGATTAAAAAACGGGCCCCTGGTGGGTATCTTGTTCAGGGTCACACAGTTTCTCTGTGGTGGCAGAATTAACAACCCTCAGCACTGTTTTTCCTAGACTCACCAACATTATCCCAGAGACCCCACTTTGCTGCCCTGAGATGACAGAGAACAGAAAGAAAGCTGCAGGGAGGTGTGCCTCAACCTCTCCAACATGTAGCCAGTTGCGGGGGGCGTGGGGGGGTGGGAATCTGTGCATGCTGGTGTTTTAAAGCCACACAACCTTACAGAAAAGCAATGCATTGTGACGTAAACTCCCCAGCAATCTCATGCATGATTGCTGGGAGGAAATTTAGGAATATCTGGAAAACTACTAATGCAGTTCTCTTTCATGACTGATTTCCTCCACAAATACAAAACACTGCATCACCAAGGTTATTTATTATGGCATTATTTCTAATAGCAAAATCCTGGAAATGACATAAATACCTAGAGAAAGGCTGGTTAATAAATGATGATGACCCACACAATGGAGTATTTTGCAGCCAACAAGAATGAAGACAGTCTCTGAGAACCCACAAGATGATTTCTAAGACGCCATGGAGGTGAAAAAGCAATATGCAAAAGGGTATGAAGAGCATGCTATCCTTTATGGAAAATTGTACATTTGGCTTGTTTTTTACAAAAAGAATCATACATTGCATGCATCAAAATATCACATGCACCCCACAAATATGTACAATTATTATGTATCAATAAAAAAATTTTAAAAAAAAGAATCATAGGAAGAGCACAATGTGTGGAAAGTTGATCATAAGAATTGGGTCATTCTTGTCACACCCAACTAAACAGAGGGGCAAGCGAGGCTGGGGGAGAAAGCTTGCCCCGGAATGGAATTCTTGCAGGCCTGGCCACTGTTCTACTGAGCAGCTGAGATCTCCTGCTTTAAGAGCAGTTTCAACCACCACTGTCACTCACCAGTCACAGCTTACAGGCTCCCAAAACTTTGCCAGTGCCAACGAACTCACTTTCAAAACAATAACATATAATATTTCTCCCTATTATAAAACTTCCGAACTTCCCTCTGTTCTGAAGACATGCTAAGACTGCCCAATCTGTGGTATGCCCTGACTTGCAATTCTTGCTCCCAAATAAACCGTTTAGCAACAATTTAGAGATTCGTCTCTGCATTTTATTTGACTCAGACAAGTAAAAACTAATGGTGGGGTGGGGTGGAAGAGACACGGGTGATCTGTTTATACAGTTGAATTTTGAACTTAGGGTTCTTCCTATTAAAAAAAATAAAGTCCAAATGATTAAAAAAACACACCTCTTAGACTGAAAATATTTACTGAAGACTGTCAATGCATGAACACATATGACTTTCTGGCCAGAAGCAACCAAGCAGAGTAGATGCCTGGGAAGTCAGTACTCACAAGAAACTCACAAGGAGAATGCACTCTCCCCTTTTGGCACTTTCCTGGGGCCCTCCCGGGTGAAGGGCACCATTTCTATCCCATTTCTCTGATCTCCCAAAATTTTCCTTCTGGCATTTTTGCTGGGATGTTCAGTGACTCTACTGGTGCCTACCTGTTGGTTACTCTTGCTCGCAGTTATTTGCTAATAACCTTTACCATTTTTCACCAACCTACCCACATAAAACATGTAAGAGTCAGACCCTGTCTCTACAAAAAATAAGAAGATTAGACAGGCATGGAGGTCGGCGCAGGGGGGCAGATATACATATTTAACAAGCTACAGGGGGAGTCATGAGTATGTATGAAAGGAGAAACATGCTCATGCACAGTCAAACTCCATGCCCCTTTATGGGGTTCCTGTTCAGGAAACAGTGGCCCTCTGGTGCCAAAGGTGACAGGAAATCCCTCTCTGTGCAAGCTCTGTGAACTGGTTAAAGCCACTCTGTGATTAGTGGCCTCTTACCAGGAAGGCTGGTTAGCTGTCTTGCCAAATGCACAAAGAGGGAGGAGCAGATCATGAGACTGGTTTCTGTTTAGTCCTTAAGGAAGAACTTGTCAGCCCTGACCAAGGAAGGGGTGTAAGGAGGTGTGTCCAACCTCACACCCCATCACAGCCAGGAAGTCAGTTTTAAGGTTTCTCTGGGGTCCCCTTGGCTGAGAGGGGGTCCTTTTAGTCAGCAAGGGGTGGGGGTAGGATTTTATTTTAGTTCACAGATCATAAAGATTAGTAACATACAATTTATAAACTATTAACAAAGCAGAGTGTGTGGGGTCATAAGGAAACATCTACTGTGAGGAGCAGCTCAACTGAGAGAATCTACGATGTAAACTGGAAAAGTGTGTAGCATGTCTCTACATGAAGACTCCAGGAGCCTATTATTCCAGACACAGATGTGGTTAAGCCATCCTAAATATAGTCATCCCTCTTTAGCCAGGATCTAAAGAAGCCTAAAAAATAAACCTTTACTAATCCCCAACAGTAATCCTCATGTTGACATAAATTACTCCACACCTATGTGTACTGGATAAAGGGGGACCCGGCATGTCACTGCGTAATAAACTGGCACATCCTTTTTCTATCCTAATTTAAAAGAATAGCTGTAACACAGTAAGACATGGTTGACTTTGTGTGAACTGCAGCCTATGACTCTTTGTACTCCTGGGAGAGAAGAGCAGGGTCTAAGAGATTAAGAACAATGTGGATTTTATCTACATTCCCCTTTTTCTCCTTTTGTTAAGCATGAAGGATGAGGTCAGATCCTTAGATAAACAGCAGAAAAACTAGCAAATGAGCTAGAACTACTCGCACCAACCCCTGGAAAGGGAGGATCCTTATTTTACTTATCACAACAAGTTTTAGCCAGTCTGTCCTGGGCCAGAAAGTCCCAGATTTGCTGCAAAATGGTGAGACGCCCCAGGGAGGACTGGGCAAGGATGCTCCGTTTGTCAAAGGGGAGAGGCTCCTGCTGCACGTAGAGCTGCTTTTACATTCCTCACAAGCTGAACTTGACACACAGGCAGCAAGATGCTGCTGCTTTCAGGTCCAGCCCATTTAGAGTGGGTACTTCACATGGCAGACTCCCAACAAAGGGAGCCTCTCCGTTGCTGGCAGGTCTGGTGCTCAGGACCAGGGACAGAGGCAAAGGGCAGAGAAGCCTGTTAAGCCAGAACAAGAATTTATGCAGGGAATGACAGCCAAGATCTCTGGATTTCAATTAATGAATAGGAATGATCATACCTTCCATTCCTGTGCAGGAATTTCAATAAATTCCCTAAGCAATAATTACTCAATCCCTGCGTTTATGGACATTCTGTTCTTCAGGAACACCTTACCTCTAAGGAACTTTGATATTTTTGAGATAAAAGTACAAGGCTTCTCACAAGCATTATTTGTTAAAGAGAAGAAAGCAGAGAAACTATTAAGAAAGCAGAAATAAGAGATCCTCCACTGCCTTATGGAAGGAACCACATTAACATCCCATATTGCCTGCAGACAAGATCAGAACCTCAGCACTGTCCACCAACACCTTGAAGATGCTGGGCAATGCAGACTCTCAGACAGAAATCAATCCTTGCCACAAATCCCCCCGAAAACCTTGGGAACCCTCATAACCTACTCTGCACACCATTTCTGTTTGCTTTATCTGCTTTAGTTTTAAACAATACAAAGGTGGGGGAGCAGATTTCCTCACGGTCTCTGATTCAAAGAGGTAAAAATCCTCATCTCCAGAGGATAAAAATTAATCGATAACCAAAATTAGAAGGCAAAAAACAAAAGAAAATATCCAAATATAATAAGGTTAATATCTTTCAACAATAAGAAGATATTGTTACACAATTCAATAACAGAGAAGAAATTCCAACAGGAAAAAAAAAGTAATAGATGTGAGAATTTTTCAAAGACGACACACAAAGACCAACAAACCTATTGTAAGAGATAACATTCATTTGTAACCAAATAACTGTAAATTATAATGGTACGGGGTTTATAAAATTGATAATTAAAAAAATCCCCTAGTATCCACTGCTGCTGAAGGCATGAGGGAAAAGACACATCGCATAAGGCTGCTGGGTAAATAAATGCAATATTGCAGGAGGACAGTTTTTCAAGACATACCAAAAATCTTTAAAATATTCATAACTTTAGCAGCATTATTACACTTATGCCAAGGAAATAATATACACAATTGTGAACATGTGTCATTAAAAAAAAAACTAGAAATAACCAAAATTTTCAAAATACAGGTTTTGGTAACAAAACTATAAGACATCTGAAAGACATATTAGTAGGCATTTATTATCAGAGTATAGAAAAGCATACTATATGAATATTTTACTAAGAAAAAAAGGCAATATATAGAACTGTATGTTTTTGTTATACATTATAGGAAAGAGAAAATAATACTGAAAGATATGTGCCAAAATACTAACAATAAATTATCTTTTGGGTGGTACAAGAGATAACTGTTTTCCATTGTACATTTTGGTAATAAGTCTCCAAGTTTTCTGTATGGAACTTGTAACATTTGTTTTTAAAAAGCAGACCACTTAGTGGAAAATGTTTATTTCCACACCATGGAAAATGTTTATTTCATAGAGCTAATTTAAAACCCCTTACATATATTTCAACAGTGTTAAAACAAGCATAAATTCATAGGAGAAAGAATGTTAACAGCATAAGCCAAATTTATAGTATTATTCTTGGATGGTGTGATTTCTTTTGGATTACTTTAAAAATATCTCCCTATTTAAGCCTTAAATTCTTCCAACGCCAGTCAGAGGCTGCTGCGCCCAGAGGCAAGGAGCACGTCAGAGTCCTCAGTGGCAGGGGCAGGATGCCCTGGAAGACCCAAGACACACTCATGCCCATTTGGAAACAAGAGTTCCAAAAACCATGCCATCTTTTAAAATGTAATTATCAATATAAAGCATAATTTATGAGGTAGTCAAATCATTCAAGTTCTAGCTCAATTTACTGAGGTTTAATTTATACACCCTAAAATCACTCATTTTCAAGGTATAGTCTGGTAAGTTTTAGGAAATGTATACAGCTGCACCTCAATCACCCCAATACAGCTTTAGAACATTTCCATCACCCCAAAAATTTCCCTCATGCCATTCTGTAGCTCAGCTCCTACCCCAGGCCCCAGCCACACTCATCTCTTTCTGTCTGTCTTGACTTTTCTACAAGTTAAATTAAATGAAACCATACAACTGATGGTCTTTTCTGTCCAGATACTGTCCATCCACATTGCTGTGGATATTAGCAGTTCATTCCGTGTCTAGTGCTAAATAGTATTCCATTGCATGAACATACCACATTTTGTTTATTCATTCACCAGTCAATGGACATCTGGGTTGTTTCTGTACCTGGGCTATTATGAATGATGCTACTATAAACATCTGCATGCAGGTCCTTTTGTGGACATTTCTCTCCATTTTTGGGGGTAGACACCTAGGAGTTGAACTGCTCAGTCACATGGTAACTCCACTGTAACTTTTTGAGAAACTGTCAAACTGTTTTCCAGAGCAGCTATATGACTGGACATTTTCACTGGCGATATAAGAGGACTCCAGTCACTTTGCATTCTCACCAACATTTACTATCTGTCTCTCTGATATTAGCCATCAGGCACTGTACTGGTATCTCATTGTGGTTTTAATTGGCATTTCCGTAATGAATAATGATACAGAACATCTTTTCATTAGCTCAAGTAGAAAGTAAGAATAGTAGCTGCCATTTATAGAATGCCTATTATCCACCAGGTGCTTTTGCAGGAAATCTAATTTAACATTGTAACAACCTGAGAATTAGGTGGTACATGCATTGAGAAATGAGCAAACTAAGGTCTCAGAAAGGGAATTAACTTACAAAGATAATACAGGAAGCAATCAGAAAGTTGGAATTTGATTTAAGGTCTGCTGGTTTCCAATGTCCACATATTTCCTCTGGCAATGCATAAATGCTGCCATTTCCTGTGATACCATAATCCATAATCCCATCCTTTAAAATGTCTGTCACATCTTGCACAAAGAACTGAAATGAGATTTATTATAGGCATTATTTCACTATATAGAAGAAAACGAAAACGCAGCCGGGCGTGGTGGCTCACGCCTGTAATCCTAGCACTCTGGGAGGCCGAGGCGGGCGGATTTCAGCGGATTGCTTGAGGTCAGGAGTTCGAAACCAGCGTAAGACCCTGTCTACTAAAAATAGAAAGAAATTAACTGACCAACTAAATATATATATATATATATATATATATATATATACACAAAAAATTAGCTGGGCATGGTGGCGCACGGCTGTAGTCCCAGCTACTCGGGAGGGTGAGGCAGGAGGATCGCTTGAGCCCAGGAGATTGAGGTTGCTGTGAGCTAGGCTGATGCCACGGCACTCACTCTAGCCTGGGCAACAAAGTGAGACTCTGTCTCAAAAAAAAAAAAAGAAAACGAAAATGATGACTAAATCCACATGTAAAACCCCAACTGTGGCCCCCAATATAACGTTTTTGTTTGTCTGTTTTTGAAACAGAGTCTCCCTCTGTCACCTGGTTGGAGTGCAGTGGCATCATCATAGCTCACAGCAACCTCAAGCTCCTGAGCTCCAGTGATTCTCCTGACTCAGCCTCCTGAGTAGCTGGGACTACAGGACTATAGCCACTATACCTCGCTAATTTTTTTCTATTTCTTGGAGAGATGGGGTCTTGCTCTCTCTCAGGCTGGTCTCAAACTCCTGGCTTCAAGCAATCCTCCCTCTTCAGCCTCCTAAATTGTTAGGATTACAGGCATGAGCCACTGCAACCAGCCAAAAATAACCTTTGATTGAGTGATTAGGAACTGTATCTTTCAGCATCCCTCGACCCTGAACACTATCATTTACTAAATCTCTAGGAACAAAAATAAAGTACAAAGGTGCTGAGCAACTTTGCTAAGAAGATTTCTATGCTCAGAAGGGCTAACCCACCAAATGCCAAAGGAGAGGAGCCCAAATCCCAGCCAGGGGAAATCCATGGTACCATTTTCTTTCACTCTCGGAAATGAGTTTTTAGCTGCTAAAAATACTAAGAGGTGCAACTTTAGGGCATAGAACAATTTGAAATGAACACATGGGCTGCAGCCAAAAAGTTTGTGTAACAAATTTTCCAAATGCCACAAAACATCATTCATTCAAAAACTGATGACTGGGAGATTTAATTAGAATGGTCTAAAAACAGTGATAACAGCTGGAAATAACAGCACTACCGTTATTTCAGTAGCACTGTAACAGTAGCACTGTTATTTCCTGGCAACAAATGAATACAATCAACCTTTGTTATGGGACCAATTCCAACAAAAGCACTGACCTGAGATCAAACCTTCGGACGCTCTCCTAAAGGCCTAGTCCAGAAAAGCCTCTCTTTCTGACACAGTTGCACAGAGCACCAGAGCTATGTTATGAAAAAAAGTCAACAGATCAGTTCTGTAACCACCTGATCTATAACTTGGTTACCCTGCTTTGATGTCATAAGAAGTGACTGAGAATGGTGAAAGGCTGGTTGTTTCCAACTACTGTGTCCCAAAAATGGGATAACTGAGATATACACTTAAAGGCCACTGTCTCCACTTGGGCCTAAATCTGGCAGCAGGATCCAAAACTCAACCACCAGACTAAAGACAAAATATCAACTTCTTACCTTTTATAGACAGAAATGACTAGAAAGATTAATAAGTACAGCAGCTCCAAGAGCAAAATGCCAAAAAATGGGTATTTCCTCACTTAGGCTGTGTTCTCGTGCTCTCTCCTCCTGTATGTGTGTGTGTGTGTGTGTATTTTTGTAGAGACAAGGTCTCCCTCTGTTGCCCAGGTAGGAGTGCAGTGGCATCATTGTAGCTCACTGCAACCTCCAACTCCCGAGTTCAAACCATTCTCCTGCCTCAGCCTCCGAGAGTAGCTGGGACTACATGTGTACGCCACCATGCCTGGCAAATTTTTTGTACAGAGTCTTGCTACATTGCCCAGTCTGGTATTGAACTTCTGGGCTCAAGCGATTCCCCCATCTTGGCCTCCCAATGCACTGGGATTACAAGCATGAGCCATTGCAACTGTGCCCAACCTGGCTTACATTTTAGAAGAAAAGCATGTTGGATTTTCTGATGACATATAAATTTCTATAAATCTGGATTCTAACTGTAAACAGTACAAGAGACTAAAAAGAGCTGAGATTTGACTAAACCCTCAGCTTTAGGTGGTGTTGAATAAATGGTTGAATAAATGGTGGTGTCACCCATATTTAAAGGCAATGTGACTTACTAGAATGAACACATCACACCACCTGCCCCACTCTGCTCCTGTGGCCTGAACGACATGATCTTGGTCAGGTTACCAAATGCCTCTCAGCTTTGAGTTCTTCGCCTATAGAATGGTAAGAAGTATTCCTGGTTCCCCTTGAGGGCTACATGAAATAATGCATGCAGACTGGCACATAACGACTGTCACATGTGCCTCCCAGTGACTGGTCATGCTCTGTATTGTGTGGGTTTATTCTTGAGAATCACACTCAAGCAAAACCAAACCTAAAGATAAAGATGCAGTTAAAATTTACTGCAAATTGCTCTTGTGTCTCTACGGCAGGTGGGAACACAGTCCCGTGACCCACAGTGAGTTAGAGCACACTGAAGCTCAGGAACTGCACTAGTTACCACCATGGCTAAGACAACCACCAGCCTGGTGACGAGGCCCTGCTGTGGGGAACACATCACTCCAAGCAATCTGAAGGAGCCTATTTCTCTTCCAGTGAAACTCTCCGTGGCTTGTGGAACACCCTGTCACCACTTCCCTCCCAAGAAGGCCTTGGGAAACACTGCAGGGTATACGTCCTCTCATTCTTTTCCACCACTACCAAATTTCACATCCCTCAATTCTGACAACATACATTTTCATTAAATCTGGTAACACACTATCTAGAGTCAAAAGGCCATTTCCTTGCACCTAGGAGACTTTCTATTTCCTATCATGAACTGATTTTACTATAAATAGTAAGGGGCTAAGCTTTTAGAGACGAATCTGGGGAGAAAGAGAGAGTCAGTTCCATGTTGGTATTAGAAAGCATTCAGGAACTTCTCAAGTGCTCTGCAAGCACAGGCAAAATTGTGAGGACAGAGAACATAAGTGCCAGGAAGGTGATTTCTGCTCCCATTCTGTCTCTGTCCTGAACCAAATCAACTTGATCATTTCCGCTTAACGCAAACTCACACAAATGCTTCCCGTTCAACCAGTTGTCTCCAGACCAGACCAATGATGTGAATGGACATGGAAGGACAGGGGCTGGTCACTCTGTGCTGTCCATGGCGTGTGGGAGAGGCAGCCACCACCCAGCTCACAAGCAGCTTCCATCTGGGAAAGCTTCCTTCTAGGGGCTTCCAGGGCCATAACTGATAATCTCTCTTCTCTAACTTAGATTTCTCTATGCCAAGGAAGAAAAACTCCCCATTCTGAGTCAGCCTTAGGGACAAGGACTGTTGACTGTGTGCTGTCTACCTTCTGCCTTTAGCCACCAAAGAGGAAGCAGCACCACTGGGAGATAACACATCAGGGACCTTCCCTGAGTTTCGACTTATAAAGACAGCAGGGGCTCTGCTGCTGACACAAAGAACCCTGCATACCACCCACCAAAAGACTCCCCAAAGAGATTAGGAAAGAGGGGTTTTAATCCTAAATCCCCACCTGGCCTGCCCTTCTCAGACACCAACATATGAATAACACCACAAGGAGCATGTTTCATATGCAAATCAACCCACACCTCTGAGACTGCCATCATCTATAATAAACAGGGTTTATTATAGATGTAAAGCCTCAAATCTGATTCTGCCATTGCCCTGCCAAGAACCTCCCAGGGCTCCTAGGGAACAGGCCTGGCATTCCCTGGGCCTGCGAGCCCACCTTTAAGGCTCATCGTAGGCCAGGCACCTCTAGCCTCTCTCTGTCTCCAAATGTCCCATGTTGTTATCCCCTGGGGCTCCAATTTACCAGTGCATCCCACACCAACCCCACCGCATCATCCTCCCTGCCCCAATGCCGCCTCGCTGCTACTCATCCCTCAGGCCCGAGCTTAAAACATAATTCATAAATCTGGGAATAAATTCATATTCCCAAACATAAATCAACCAAGGAGGACTCTGCTGCCCCTTTCCCTCCCCCAGGTCAGTGGGACCCTCCTGTTTATGAGTCCTGTACCCCTTCCAGGGCCTCTGTAACTACAGCGGCTCAGGGGCTGGGTGTTAACTGCTGCTCACCTCCCCCATTCTCCAAAATGGGAGGGCAGGGACACACGAGTGTGTTTAAAGAATTAAAGGAAATACGCACACGAAACGTGGTGGGCACATGGGCTGAGGGAGCTTGTTTGCCCTCCTCTGAGTTATGGCTACAGCTGATGTATTTCCAGGGATGAGTTCAGGATCTCACCCTCTCGTGACACTTTGGGCACTGACTTTAGTTTCCTATGACCCCACCGGCCTCTTCCTTCTATCCTTCTTCCTCCCAAAGGTATGAGGCAGGTGGGCAGGGAGGTGAAGGAGAGCACCCACAGGAAGGAGGGCAGAGAACTCAGGTCTAAAAGCAAAATAACTCTTCGTTCTAAGTGTTGTAAATAAGCAATGGCTTTTCTACCCCAAAACAACTCATTTCTGGAAGGATATTAGCAAACTCCTATAGCTGTGAGGTCCCAAATCCCTTTCTTCCTGATGCAAGTTTATCTTCGTTGGACTCTATTACACAAACAGGCAAAATAGTGGGGCTCTCTGGGCAAAGCCCCATGCAGGCCTCCCTGGGAGGCTGAATTCCGATGTCCAGGCCTGGCTGTGCCCCCTCCACCTACACCTCCTGTCCCTGCCTCCTCTGCCACCCACTCGCCCTGGAGGAGCCCAGGCCCACCTCTCTGCACCTGGGAGGCGCTTCTTCATAGTTCCCATCACCACTGGAGGCCCGGCCTCAGTGTCACTTGGATGAAAATTTCCCTTGCTTCCAGAGAGTGAGTTGTTAATTTTCTCCTGGGGGCCCTGACTGTATTTAAGTATAACTATCAGACTTGGGCTTACCACGGATTTCCGCTTACATTAACTTACTTGGTCCTAATGCCGTCAGTCAGGAGGCATGCACATTGCTGCCTCCAGCCTCATGATGCGGTCAGGGGGGCTGACCCTCTGTGCAGAGGCTGAGTGCGTGGACACCAGCCCCACACTAGTCTGAGGCTGTCTCCAAAGTCCACACCCCTGCCCCACACGCCTCGTGCTGGGCTCATGCACTCAGGGCCTTGCCAGGGCTGGGTCTTCAGGGGCATCTGAAGTGTAAGGGCCCCGCCTCCTCCACTCTGTGTGCCCCAGTGTCTGGTCCAGGCCAAGTGTCCAGGACACACATTCATGGAAATGTTCATACATCCTCTTCCTCCTCTGCATGCTCCAAAATTTTAATTTGATCAGACTTAATGCCGTGAAGTTTGGTGACTGGCCCTGACCAGACTGAACAGTGATATAACTCCCCGACCTCTCGACCTGACCCTGAGCTGCACCTGTGCAGAGGGGCTCCTCCACAGGGCTTCTGCTCGCCGCTGTCCTCTTTCTCTCACACCAGCACTGTCCCCACTGGCCTCCCCTGGCTTCCTCTGGCTGGCCACGTGTCTTGCCCCCTGAGCACCCAGTGTGTTCAGCAGTGTCTGGGAACACATCACACTGACCCTTCGGACCAGTCACTAAGCACTTCAGCCCCCACATTATACCCAGGGGCGTCTATACCATGAGAAAATCTACAGGCCCCACAGGTCACAGCTACAGGCCACCGGCATTTGAGCGAGTAGAGGTGGGTAAGTCAGACAAAGTAGAAGATAATGTACAACATCCCAATGACACTCTTCTTTCTGAGAACTGAAGCACAAACTTTGGGCCAGGCTGCAGCAAGTTCAACCATCAGCCAACCAAGCACCTAAGCATGTGATCCTTCATGTTCCACTCCACAGCACGCCGAGTGCTGGCAAAGATGCAAGCAGAGGGCCCCAGCCAGCGGCTCACCCATGGTTACTCGCCACTGACTAGAGCATGGGCATAATGCCAACTATAGAGCGCACAGGAATAAAGCTCTGACGCTTGCAGACTCTAATATCCTCGCCTATCAAATACATATAACATCTACCTCACCGAGGATGTTACAAGGATGGCTGTAAAAGCATGAAAAATGGGTCTGTCCTCTGCTCCCAGGCCACTGAGAAGCAACCACCTCTCCACAGGCCCCACTTCTCCCTCTTGCTTCAACTGCTCCAAACCACTGAAGGGCGAAACCACCCACAAAAGCTCATTCTCCCAAAAACCACTTACTAAGTACTAATAAGTGCCAAATGCTATGCCAGGTGGGGGCAGAGGCTAGGAAGAGTCAGCACTGTCTCCTGCCCACCTGCCTGTCAGTCCTCCCCACCAGCCATCAGGGAGGCCCAGAGCCTGCTTGAGAAAGCAGCAGCCCGAGGGAGAGTGCCTGGCAGCGGCTCACTAGGCCAGACCATCTGCCTCCAGCCTGGCCTGGCCACACTAAGCTGCCTGGCTTCAAGACACCTCTTTTTCACCAGTTGAAGTGGTGGAGAACTTTTACTGCCACCCCTCTCACAGGAGAAGAGTTTCTGGAACATGCAATGTTGTAAAGTCTATTTTGCTATAAGCCAGAATGGGTTTGCAAATACTATCCCTTATGCCTGTGGTCTCCAACCCCTGGGCTGTGGACTACCTTGGCCTGTTAGGAAATGTGCCTCACATCAGGAGGTGAGCTACAGTGAGTAGTGAGCAAAGGAATTTTCATCTGTACTTATAGCTGTTCCTATGGCTCACATCACTGCCTGAGCTCCACCTCTCCCATCCCATGCACGAAAAAATTATCTTCCATGAAACCAGTCCCTGGTGCCAAAAAGGTTGGGGACCACTGCCTTATGCAGTCTCCAACCAAGCTACCCCCTCCCTTCCTGCTCAAAGCCCAGGTGGTCCTTCCAGCCTCCAAAGCATTACGAAGTTACAAAGGGTAAATCCAGCACCTTATTCAGACTTACTGTGGAAACAGACGTGTGGAGGTCCTTTTGTAACTTAACATTCAAATATCTTCTCAAAATCTGAACACAACCCTATTCTGCCAGGCTGTACCCAAACCACGCTCGATGGCCCTCCCTAAAGTCCAGAGACTCAAGAGTCTACGGCTGAGAATCACTGCAAATGGTGACCCCTCACGGTTTGGCGACAAACATACCTGTCCACCGAACTTGCAAAAGGGCATAAGATAAATACTTACCAAGAGTTTCACCCAGCATTGTGTGTGATGGCAGCAATAGCTACAAACTACTTAGCTGTCCATCTAGAGAGAGGATGAGATCGTTCCTGTGAAGAACACTTGGTAACTCCAAGGGGAACGCAGTGGGTTCGTGCTGCTGCTCCGGAAGTATCTCCAAGCAACATCTCTTACGAGAAAAAATAAGATGCAAAATCATTGTGTATGACAGGATCCCATCTGTGTATTTTTAAGAAATATTTGAGTATACAAATGAAACAAATATTCAGAGGCTGCACAGGAAACTTAACGGTAGCTTTGCAGAGAGTCTACAGTTAAGGAAGAACCAGGGAGCAAAAGGGCCCCACATTTTGTGTCATTCCCTTTTTAAAGCCATGTATGAGCGTTTATTGTGTGTCAAAAACTAAAACCATCAAATTAATTATCTATGAAAACAAGGAAAAAGATCAACACAGATGAAACCCCAGATGATTTTACACATGCCATTTCAATTGGTATTCACCCCTTTCTAACAAAGCTTCAAACAAACTGAATTCAGTTTCTCCCTATTCCTTCCTCTGCCTTTCCTTAAAACTAATTAGCTGTGAAAGGGCCAAATGTGAGGCTCAGAGGAAGGGAAACAAAGGATCGGAATAATTCATAACTGGATAATCAGCTCTGCCGTGAGCCAACCCATAGCCTGGCAGACCCTGACGTGGATGGAGTTCACATTCCTCGCAGATGGCGAGGTCTGCGGAGAGGGAAGAGGCTGGGCAGTCTGCCTTCCAGCCCTGGACAGGACAGTGATGCCGTGGGCAGGCTCAGAAAATGGCTGGGCCAGCTACATGGACAGTAATCGGGTCCAGTGGATAAGCACGTTAGATACATACATGCATGTACATATATGTATGTATTTGTTATACACACAACGTAAGTATTGCCTACATACAGCCCCCCAAATAATGGAATAGCTACTAAAAAGAATACTGATGAATTAATATATATAGTCCCCAACTTAGGGATGATTTAGAATTTGGGGCTCTTCTCACAGAAATGAAGGCATAAATGTTGGTTAAATTCCCTGGCTAGGCAACAAATTCCCACTTAGTTCACAAAATAAATTAACTCCCATTCTGTCCTTGTGTTTGATTGGCCCAGGCTGTTTGCTGAGGACACCATGTGTCCGTAACATTCCCTCAGCCCATCTCTGCACAGACGGAGACGACCCTGATGCAGGGAGGCACCTGGTTAGACCACCGAGGCAGTGCCCACATTGCTGGGGTCCTGTCCTCCATCAGCCTCAAGAACTCACCACATTTCAGGTTCTGCTGCTGCCAAGCCCAATCCTACCTGAAGCAGAGAGGCTGGATATGTGTACATTGAGGGCAGACTGGCTGAAGGCCCCTCAGCCCTCCAGACACGACGACGCTGGCTGAGATGTCAGCACAATTTACTGCTGAACTCACTGCCAAGATGGCACCGGGGCAGAGGCAATGCCATCGTTAAACAACTTTGTTTTGTTTTTATGTCTGGCTTCAATCTCAAAAAGGGTCTGAGGAGGCTTAGAGAAATAAATATCATTTAAAAGTACAAGGAAAAGACATAATACCAAAAGCAAAAGTAACAAAAAGAGTTTAAAGTAGTTGCCTCTGAGAAGCAGACTATGAGAGCAGGGCATGGGGAAGGGGGCCATTATTTTTAGCTTTAAACTTCGGCACTATTAAGTTTTTCAATTTATATGCATATATTACTTTATTTAAAATTAAAAAAATAATTTTAAAAATGAAATCAACTTGTTGCACACAGCAAAAATCACTTATGGTCAATGTTGCCTGTGACCACCATTTCTCTGATAGGCACAGATGAGCCCATGTTAGGAGAAAAACACTCTTCCACTGGGTGGGGGGTGGGTTATCCAGCCACACTACTCCAGCCCCTGTTGCTCCAAGGTAGATGAACATGCTGCTCCTGTCAGTCACTGAGCAGGGAGGCCTCGCTGATGTCAGCACCCCACCACCTCCAACAAAAAGCAACGAGACACCTGACGTGTGTCAGCAAAGAGGCACTCAAAGGCCCACTGGCCAGGAAGGAAAAGGTGCATTCTCCTCTGCTCCCCCTTTCTGGCCTGCCTTAAGATAAACACAGGTATGATCACATCCCAGCAAGACTGGAAAAATGAAACAGGCATGATTGCAGCTGTAGTCGCAGGCTGCAGATCACACTGGTCACACAGCCCATCTGATAGACCTTGGGGATCAGCTGTCCTTAGGTATAACCACCTGCTCTTGCTCTATGTCTAAGGCTCCTGGCCCAACAAGCTCCACGTATGCTGACAGATCTATCATTCAGAGGAGCTGAGGCCATATTTATAAAGGAAGGACTTACTGAGGTAGGCTGTTCAATCAGCTCCCAGACATTTACTGAGCAAGCCATAGCTCTGGGCTATGCTAAAGGCTGAGGACGCGGTGGAGGGCAGAGCAGGGCCCCAGTGAGTTGCAGGACAGAGAGGATGGGCGGCAGACACAGAGAGAACCTTGCGCACAAATGAACATGTAATTCCCAGGGAGTTACCAAATTGAGAATGGTTGTACAAAGAGGGTGCTTAAGGAAAGGGAAAGGCGTAATTATATGATCTTACAGACCATGAGGTGGTAGGAAGCAAGAAATGTTTTCAAAAGCGGAATTAAGCCTAATGCAGTATGGCACCCTCCACTGGATCCTGGAGTTTAATTTATAGCAATGACCAACGCTGGCTGCTTTTCAGGCAAATGTAGCGTGGCAATGGAAGATGTTAAATTCGTAGATGCTGGGTAAGCTAATACAGGAACTCTGTATTAGCTTTGCAGCTTTTCTGTGTATCTAAAATTATTCCAAAACTAACAATTGATTTTTAAAAATTCAAAGATATTGTGCCCCACTGAAAAACAGTAAGAACAACAAAACACCTGAATCAAGGCCCTGGATCAAAAACACAAAAGGGGCAAAGGCAGGTATGATGGGAAGAGACTTTGCAGGGGTGAGGTGCAGGTCACTCAGGCCTGGGAGCCCTTGCTATGAGGATTAGGGTTTTTATCCCCAAACCTGTAGGAAGCGCCTCCACATATGGAAGCTATGGGCATCTTCCCCAGGATGCCTCTGGGACATGGAGAGGAAGCACAGCCTTCCTTTCGCAGATGTATGAGCCAGCAGGAGCAGAGATTACTCAGCAGATGCAGCTCTCTGACCCACATTATGCCAACTGCCCAGCTGGGCAGAAGGCCAGGCAGTGAACAATCCCTTTGACCCAGATTTCAGCAGCCCTAGCAGCTGAAAAGCCCACACAGCTCCAGGAAGTAGTGGTGGGTGGGCTGCTGACTCTACTGTTCTCCCCTAATGCCTTCTAACATCCAGACTGGGAGGATTCAAGAGACTCCAGGGGTGCCTCCCCTGTAGCAGCGGTCCCCAACCTTTTTGGAACCAGGGACGAGTTTCATGGAAGACAATTCTACCACAGACGGGGAGGGGGTGCGGGGTGGTGGGACAGTTTTGATATGATTCAAGCGCATTACATTTATTGCGCAGTCAAACCTCTCTACTAATGATCATCTGTATTTGCAGCCGCTCCCCAGCGCTAGCATCACCACCTCAGCTCCACCTCAGATCATCAGGCGTTAGATTCTCATAGGAGCCGCAACCTAGATCCCTCACACACGCAGTTTACACTAGGGTTCACACTCCTATGAGATTCCAATGCTGCTGCTGATCTGACAGGAGGCCGAGCTTATGCAGTGATGCCAGCCATGGGAGCGGCTGTAAACACAGATTAAGTTTCCCTCACTGGCCCACCACTCGCCCGCTGCTGTGAGGCTCAATTCCTAACCCTGCAGCCTCAGGAGTTGGGGACTGCAACCCTACAGGGCAGGATGTATGTAAGGAGGGTGGCCAATGAGGCTTTCTAATTCTGATGCCACACAGACACTGAGGCTAGGAGGGATATCTGGGCTAACTTATAGTGAAGCCCTGTTGTTCTTGGACATTTATGTATAAGGATCTATAATTTAAACCTAAGCCTCTGGGTACCAATTAATCTTGCCAACGTCTTGGGAGCTAACAGAATCTCACATAAACTCAAGAAACAGCCCAAATGTACCTTTATGAAGACCTCCATACACTCAAAACTAAGTGTGCCAATCATTCAATCCCTTCCTGGGCCAACAGGCCTTCCTGGAAATTGAGTCAGAAATTATTATCTCCTACTCACTACTCACAGATACATTTTGTTTTGCCTAATATAGCTTTAAGATAAGGAAACTACACAAAAATCTATTAATAGATGTCCCACTTTTCCTGAAAAATCCAAATCAACAACCAGTTAGACTTGAGAGGTGCCAGTGCCCCTCCTGTCCCTGCCATACCATTCCCATGGAGAGATCTTTCCCATTCCATCACTCCCTGGTGGATCCTACTGGGCAGGCTGTGCATCTATGTGACCCCCAAGCCCAGCAGGCAAGTGCACCCACCACCTTCTGCACACAGACTCTCTTCTTCCAACTTCTCTTAAAAGCACACCAGGAGCTGCAGTCATCTGTTTCGTCCCTTATCAGAACTTCACCAAAATGCCCCTGACAGCCACCCAAGTGCACAGCCGCAGACTCTGGGAATGCGAGCTGGGCGAGTGCAGATGTAGTCTTAACGATATTCACTGGGATGCAAAACTTCTTTAATACCGCAAGCTTTATCTTAAAAGTTCACATCTATTACGTTCTATTTATACTAGTTGTATTCTATTCCATGATATATCTGCAATAAATTTCATATATAATGTTTTCAATTATTTATCAATTAAAAGACTATCCCCTCCTAAAAATTCAAGTTAAATGGAGGCTCCACGAAGAGATTCCAGGTTTATGCAGAGTCTGCCCTTCCTCCCAGCACACCACAGTGACCCTAGGTTGAGAAGATCAGCTGCTCACCACCTTGTCCTCAGGGGCTCGGACCTCTACCCCTCAGGCCATGGGGATATCTGGGAGGACCCCTGGCTTGCCTCCCTGCTCATTTTCTCCCATTAAGACTAAGATGTGTACCTGCATGAGTTCCACTAGGAGCAAACCTATTCAGCACTGAGATGACTCGCACACTCCTGAGCAGGTAGCTGCTCAGGCCACCCAGGAGGACATGCAGTGTGTGGGTGAGCACATCAGCACTGTAATCACAAAGCTCCCTTTCACGCATACTTTCCCTAGCAAACTCTCATCATCTTTACCTGCCCTGCTGTGTGCTGCAGTTTACCACACTCCTCTCAGCCCAAGACCACATACGGAAGAAGCCTGGGAGACACAGTCCAATCACAGTACCCTTCCGTGACAGAGTAGAAGGAAGCACACGAGAGACGAAGGAAAAGCCTCAAACGTTACAGGTTCTACAATAGGTACTGTAGGATGGTGAGATCTCAGCATTTCCCACCCCTTGGAAGGGGTGTTGCTTTATCACCACTTGTGTGTAGGAGCAGCCTAGATGACCACGGCAGGACTGGCCACCTGGAGACACAGGGCCCGAGGGCAGACCTGCACCCGAGGCACAAGGAGGAGCAGGGGGGCCTGCACAGCAGGAAGAACACCACATCCAAGAGGCTGCCGCAGACCACAACAGTCCACAGAGTTAGAGACAGCTGTTCCAAAGAGACCCTGAATTGCCTTAAGGTGTGATGAAGGAGAAAGGACCAGTTCATTACAAACCACTCCCAAACACTAAAAGCCCATTTATATCAATAGTCACGGAACAAAAAAATGAGCAGGGGTCTGAGCCTCCCCAACATTCAGCCTTCCCTCACGGAAGGTGACCCCAAGGTCAGGTCCATAGCCTCCCCTGGAACAGGCAGACTGGCAGTAGGTCCACACCACCCATGGCTTCCTTTCTGCTAAAATCGCCACACATGCAGCTGGTCTGGACAAAAGCTGAGGACGGCCTTGAACACCACTTTCTCAACAGGGACTGAGCAGGGCTCCGCCTCCTGAAGAGGCCTTTCCCTCTTCTCCACCCTGGGTGCAGCTATCTACCCCCAGGTGACTGTCAAGAGCAGGATGCACTGGCTGACACTGTGTACCAAAGCCAGCTGTGGACTCTGTGCAAGAGCAGCTACCCTGGGGACAGAACAAGAGGAGGAAGCACCTGCCCTGAGCAGAAGGCTTATATATTTCCTTTGTCCCAAAGGGTGCATTCTAAACAGACACACATTCAACCGCTGAAAGAACACTTCTTTCCAGAGAAAAGAGTATGGGAACATTGTATAAGAAATCCCCCTTTTTTCAGATCCAGGCAGCTCTGCCAAGAAAAAAAGAAAAAAAAAGAGAAATCCCCCTTTTAGAAAAGTCCCACATGTTTAAAAGCCTGCACTTGTTTCCTCTCTGAAGAAAAGAACAGTGTCCCCAAATCTTGTTTCTGAAAAGACTTGCTCTGCCGCAGAGACTGCCTGCCTTGACCAGGAAAACACTCCCTTGTTCATCTACATCATGAGCCGGGCCACTCCCAGTGCATGGGCCTGGGTGCTCCCACGTGGCCCAAGTCAAGGGAACCGAACAACTGTGATACCAGTGCTACTTCCCAGATGGGTGGGGGGACCGGAAAACGCTTGGGGGAGAGCACAGCATTTCCTTCCCTACATCAGTCCAAGAACTCCTGGCAGAATCCACTTCCTGGTACAGCGTAATGCCGCCATCTGCACTGAAGGTGCAACCTCAGCCCAGGAGGCAGCCTGTCAGGAGCAGGGACCCAGCAAGTGCCACACTGGACAGCCTCTCTTGGGGAGAAAATCTGCCAACGCCAGTGTCCGCAAGTAAGGGTCAAGATCTTACAATTCTGTATCTAATAACACAGGGAACACTTATTTTTGCCCAAAGAAGCAATGATAGAATATTTAACCCCATGGTTTCATATGCTGCTGGAGGGAATATAAATTTACTTAAAAAAATAAACCTTCTCAACGTCAGGCTGGCAAGACATATTGGATGTCCTTAAATCTGTCAACAAGCTCGGGTCTAGTTATTCCATTTCTAGAAATCCAACCTTTAAAAAATCCAAAACATATAAAGATGTTCATTTTAGGATTTTTACAATACAAGAAAGTGGGGAACAACCTATTCAACATCATGAGCACTGGTGAGTCAATCATTAGCCATATCATGAATTACAAAGCTACTGAAATGTTCCATAATCTTTAATGGAATGGAAATGGTCATGACAGGAGAGTACACACATTAATGGACACACATTAGTGACCACTGTATGGAAAATGCAAAGAAAATGGCTGGAAGAAAACACGAGGAAATGTTAAGGCTGCTGTCTTGGAGTGGTGAAATATGAATGCCATATCTTTGTTGTTTCTTTGCATATTTCTCTACTTTCAATTATTCCCCAATGAGAATGTATCAGGTTTATTTTCACAATAAATAAAGCAATGGTTTCATTGACTTGAAGGGATCAGGTGGGCTTCCTGAAGGAGGCTGTATTTGGAACGAGAAATGAAGACAGAGAGGGAAGACATCCACACAGGAAGGAAGAGCATCATCAAAAGCAGAGGGGTTCCTAACAGTACATAAATACCGAGTGCTGATCTGGCTGGCAAATCGCCTATCTGCTCTGCAGAGAAAACAAGCTGCAAGCCCCACCCTCCCAAGCTGCCATCCCTCAGCAGTATCAGTGTTCTTCCCCACTTCTCATCAGCAAAACACTCCAGGCTGTTGCTGTCAGTAAGATGAGCAGGTCTTCACACAAAGTAAAACCTATTTACCATGCTTGCTGCAGTTTGCTCCTACAGTCAATGGAAATTTTCATTTAGATCAAAGTAATGCCCTGGAATATTAGGATATGGAACACCAGAAGCCTGTGTGTACAGGAAGCACACCCTTCTGTGTGCCTCTGCTATAGAAAACATCCCTCAGGCCTGAAGCAGCACAAAATGCATCCAGTGCTAAATGAGATTCTAGTGTTCCTCGGAGCATACTCCAAAAGTCAGTTCTCCCATTTGAAGCAAATGTCTAAATGCACAAAATTAGAGAGGATGGAGGTCGTCTTCTTTTCTCCCAAGGGAAAGAAACACCATGTGGCAAAGATGCCAACAACGTGACCTGTGGGGCAGAGGAAGAAAGCTGGTCCTCCCCTTACACATGGCAGGAGGGCAAACAGAAAAACACTGAAGGAGAACATTAAAGAGCATTAAGTTGAAGCAGGAGAATGGACACAAAACAGGTGTCAAGTTGGCAAAAGTGTTAAGGTGGAGGGAGAGCGTCAGGTGCCAGGCCAGGGACAGTGAGCCCTGGAGAGGAGTGGTGGGGACAGGCCGAGGTCTGACCTTCGCTGGTTATTCACACGCACTGCGTGTGCCCGGCCCCTGGGGACTGAGTGAGATGAACAACTATCAGCAAGTTATGGATCTAGAAAAATCAAGGAGAAAAAGAAGGTAAGTTAGCTGATTTTAAAACCTCTGTATAAAATGCCTCTCCTCCCAGAAGCTGTTCTCTTCACACTCTCTGAGAGTGGGGTAGCAAGTATTTTCCCATTCCTACCTTAAATTAAATGGCTGTCCCAACCAGAAAGCAGATGATACATATCAAGAGCAGCAGCTGACATTTAATAGACATCTATCACCTGTCAGACCTACATGCTCACACAGGATCTCTAAGCTCATAGACCCCTGTAAGACAAGCATATCCCAGTGTCCCTTTCCCAGTGTTACAAAAAAAGCCCAGGAAAAAGCTAGGAGAGTGATGCCCCCAAAGAGGAAATGCTGGAACCAGGTCTGTGTGGCTCCAAAATTGCCCTTTTCCTACCACATCATGCCTCCTCAAACACTGCATGGGGGCACTCAGTCATGAAGCCCACACTTCCTCCTAGGGCAGGGGTCTGATGCCCCAGGCACTGGCACAGGGCATTGACTTGCAGAAGCCAGCCAGGAGGCCAGCAAGCGAGCCCTGCTCTTCCGAGACCTCCCAGGGGCTGAGTCACTCCTGTGGCTGTGCTAAACCCACAAAGGTGACAGAGCACTACAGAAACAAGACAGAATTTCCTAGACTGTATTCTTTGACCCAAAGAAAAAATTATACACGCTGATGGCTACAAATCAGTAACAAATGCTCAAACACTTTAGGAAAAGACGTGCAACCAAAATCTGTCCCTTGCACTATTTTAATCAAAGTCAGGTTGGAGCTTTTTGTCTGGGTTTCAGTATTGTTGCTACAACAAAAATGACAAATGCTTGACAATATATTTAAAACTATCAATCTTCCTAAAATAAACCAAACCTGGAAACATTCAGGAACTAACAGTATAGGCAGACAAGTTAGTTATCACATAACATCATTCCCAATATATGTGTTACCCTAGCAGGAGGTATTGTTACAAAGAAACTTTAGTTCATTTGTTATACAGGCTATTTTTAAATTTTGGATTCATAAATTTTGCTTTTCAGAAAGGTGGATTTTGGCAGGGAAGTTTTCAATGTAGTACCTAGCAATTAGTTCTACCATCTAGCAGAATTTTATTGGGGGATACATTTTCATTTTTACTTGTGCTGCACCAGTAAAAATTCTTTGTAAGGGGCCTGCTTCCCAAAGTGAGGACAATAAAAGATCAGCCTGGGGTTCACAGGATGTTTTCCTATGACATAGACCTCAAATCTTGGCTATAAATTCCAAGTCATTTACTATAAAACAAATAATATTTAGATTATATATGTAGGCCTAAAGATTTTTGTTTTAAGTATTTTCCTTAAAGAAACCAGTGACACAAACTAGGCTAAAAAGTAGATACTTCTCTCCACTCTTCCAGAAGCCCCTACTCCCTGCCCTCAATCTCTGCAACCTCCACCCCCCCACACACACACCCTTCCTAGGCCTAGCAACCAGGCACTGTTTCCTTCCAGATCACAGAGCCTCACAGCAGGGCTGCTCACAGATCTGCTCAGCCTCATAGGTTGTGCACTGTACAACTCAGAGGGTGCCACTTACAAAGCCTATACTGTGACAGGCATGTCCCAGAGGGATACATCTTGGCAACACTAGCTGCTGCCCATCCTGCTCAAAATTTACTGTCATTGAAGATTTAGATGTGGATGAGATTCCCCAGGATCTTTCACAGAATGAGGAGAGGAGGAAGTCCTCAATCCGCTGAGGAGATGTCAACATAAAATGGGGATCTTGGAGGGGAAAAAGAAGAGCCACTGAGGAGGGCTATTCCGCTGTATCTCAGGAAGGAGAAAATCAGGTGAAGGGTTATCTTCCTAAAGACAGGCTGTTTCCAAATGAAACCATGACACTGAAACATGATTCTGGGCCAAAAGAAAATCAATCTGAAACTTAAGCTGCACAGAGAAATATACATTTGAAAAGGAACCAGTCTTAAAATTAATTATCAATCTGACTGCAGACTTAGAGAAGCAGCAGAAGGAAAGAGACAGTAAAGCAAAATACAGGAGCTGGGAATGAAAGACAGGAAGGGAGACGGAGGGCTGTGTGGAACTCTCCTCACAGCTCCAGCCCTTCCCATCCTACTCCCAGCTCAAATCCAGCCCTGGAGGAGAACTTGGCACAATCACTAACCTGTAGTGTCTTGGTTTCCCCACATATAAAAACTCAAAAGAACAACCCCTACTGCCTCTATGTACTGCACAGACGACCTTTGTTAAATCACTCCTCAACTTCTGTTTGCACAGCTGTAAAATAAGTGACAATCCTTAGCCAGCAGGAGTTGGGTGGAAGTCCCACTCTGGTACAGACTATCGTTCCCAAGGGCCATTTTCCTAAACTAGAGCACCCAGAGATCCTTGGGTAGGAGCTTCACTGCACACCCCCACCCAACCCATGCCCTCTTATTATTAGGAGCTGCCAATTATTTTTTAGACAAGCAGCAGGCTCTTGGCTGGGAACATAACTCCTTGTGGTAAGTTTGAAACAGTAAGCCAAATTTCACTCATATAATTTCTATGTACAGAGGCCTTTCATGGACTATAATATTATAAAGACTGCTAACACTGGATTCTCTTGAACGAGCTCTGCTAATGGATATAAAACAAAACAAATAAATATACATTAATGAATAACCCCAAATAGCCCATAAACCAAAACTCGCTTGTTTGTTTTCTGTATGTTGTAAGATGTTTCTTGTATATTTCCCCTCCCTAATAATTTGTACATGGTAATGGAAACATGGGGTTGTGTGCTGGGAGCTCTGGCTCATCCACCTGTGCAGAGGACCGGGCACTCACACACATGACACAGACAGCCGCTGCACTCGCCTGGAACCTCTGCAAACTGGTTCTGGGATCATCTTAGCCCTGCTGCCCTGCCAAGCCCATTCTGAGCCTTTCACCCTGGCACAAAGGACTGGGTGGCTGCTGGCTACCCAGAGAGGCTGGAGAGAGAGCTGCAGGGGCTCGCCCTGCAGAGACAAAGATGCGCACTAGATCTCCAAAGCCACTGTGAGCTGGTTCCCAAGCTGCCTTCCAGTTTACACATCTGTCCATCCACCTCTGGATTCCATGAGCCAAAACTCCCATCTTCCAAATTTCCACATCCTATTTACAATAAAGACACGTCACTTAGGGTAACACAACTGAATTCCTCTGTCTCATGACACAACCAAAACACCTAACATGTGAATCACCAGCAAGAACTCCTCCCAGGCCTGCATGATGGAACCTCATAGACAAATATGCTGTGATTGCATCAACTTTACACTGGGGGCAGTGTAGGGAGAGCACAGCGCAGGATTTAAGAACACAGACTCCAGTCTGTGAAAATAAATAAAACTTAAAAGCTGTTGGAACCCCCCCAAAACACTTTAAACCTTGTGAGAGATGTGGCTGTGATCTGAGTCACATATGGTTACAACTTCTGTTCTCAGATTATAGATTACCTCCCTTTCTTAGGTTTCTCCTGTACAACGACTAGAGAGAATTAAATGACATCAGAGACTAAACTCCTGCTGTCTTAATTTGTGACCCGTGTTGTAGGTTAACTCCCCCTTTGTTGTCCTGCTTTGCTTAGACCAGGTGACAGAAAACCCATGACTACTATACCCTCTGTAAAAAAATGGTACCTGTACCTTTTCCCCAAAGAAACACTGCCTGTAACCAATCAAATTGCTGTAACTATGCACAAACCTTGTATGAATAATGTTGCAAACTTGCTAAAACTCCTCTGTGTCTGCCCATATAAACGAAACCCTAACTCCCCTACTTGGGAACAGTGATTCAATTACTTTGGAGTTGGTATCCTGGGTGCCTTGAATGGACAAACTCCCTAAGCCCCTGTGCCTCAGCCTGCAGGTCTACAAAATGGACCTATGGGCAGCACTGAGTTTGGGGGGGGGGTGTGCTATAGAGATTAAACATAAAGTATTTAGAACAGTGCTCGCAGCATAATAAGCACCTAGTAAGTGCTACTTATCACATCATCACCATTATCTGGAGAAATGAAATAATGTTGGACAGTCTAAAAAAATACTCAAATGAAGTTAAAAAAAAACTTTTAAAAACTGCATATGCTAGCAAGGTTTTTATGTCTGGTTATATTTGAATCACTGGCTTGATTCTAAGTTTGAAAACTGATTTTTGGCCCACCCAGAAGATGGCGGATGAGAAACACCGCCAGACAGAGTGTCTCTGGAGAAAAGACAGATTCTAGCAGAAATTAGAAGAAAGAAGCAAGAAGACGAGCCTACATCAGATGAGGGTCGGCAGGAGGAGTACCTGAGACCACGGGAGACTCCACGGCAGGAGGTCGCGGAGGAGAACTGGAGGCTGGGATCCCCGGAGCAGCCCGGGGACCAGCGGGAAGGGTAGGTGGATCTGCCGTTTCCCCTCCCCTGCATCCCGGACTGCTGGTGGGCTCCCCAGCGAGCGGAGGGACCTGCGGACACCAGCCCAGCGACAACCGCCGCCAGTGAGCGGTAAGCCAGTAGCGGACACGGTGCCAGGCTCCCAACTCCTCGGGCACCTCCGTGTGCACAGACCCGAGCCGCGCGGCAGACGCCATATTGCCTCCTCCTCCACTCCCCCGACCCTACCGGCGGCTACCCAGAGAGACAGAGAGACAATATAGCCACCAGCTGGAGGCACCTCCAGGGAATGGGACCTTCCCTTTTGGGGCCCTATAACAGCTGACTAAGGGGAACTCAGACTGTGAGCTCTCTGCCCGCCAGCCCTCCCAGGGCACGGTGATCCCAGGAGAACGGGGCAGAGCCTGAGGTTGAGAGACATAGACCCAGCTTGGGCTCCCTGTGGGTGAATTGGGACAGGCACGCGTCTCCCTGGTGGGGACAAAGTTTGAACTCTGGGACCCAGAGGTCAGACCTGCAGACCACATCCCGTGCACCGAGGCCTCGCATTGCCCGGGGCACAGAAGGGATATACGTGAACAGCCTGCTGAGGTGTGTGTGCCTTCAGGGGCAGATCAGCGTCCTAGAGGGCCACCCTCCCCCCAAAGGGAGGCCGTGCACCCAGCCCAGGTGGCGTTCC
>VSMD01068929.1:0-47571 GCA_008750895.1 Mirza zaza
ATTAATTTCTTTCTATTTATAGTAGAGATGGGGTCTCGCTCTTGCTCAGGCTGGTCTCGAACTCCTGAGCTCAAAGGATCCGCCCACCTCGGCCTCCCAGAGAGCTAGGATTACAGGCTTGAGCCACCGAAGATTAACCTATCTTAATCAAATGATCCTCTTTATGGTGTCTTCACTGGCACGAGATTATGGAGTATCTTTGTCCTTTTCAACCAGAGCTTCTTGAAAGGGTGTCTCTTACCGTACCTTATTTTCCTGCCTTCCCAGCTTGCTGCATTCTGGCTTCTGTGTCCCTAAAGACACTACTGCCCTCCCAGTAGCCCCAAATGACGGCCACACCTACACCTGCCTCAGGTGACTCCTCTGCAGTCTTTGCAGTGTCAGCTCCAAACTTCCTCTCTTGGTTTCCGATCTGTTCTTCTCCTCCCTGGCCCTCCTGTTCCTCCTCGGCCAGTCTCCCTCTGTTTTCATCATGAGTTCTCCTTCTTCTGTGCCGCCAGTAAGAGTTAGTGAGCCCGGGCTCCAGTGCCTAATCTTGTTTTCTTTTCACTTTATACACTTGTTTGGGATGGAGCGAGAGTTCCTGTCTTCCACATTTCTCTCCCAGACCTTGTTCCTGAACTCCAACCCTAAATATCCAACCGGACTATAGTCTGTCTAAACTTGGATGACTTTTTAGGCCTTCCGATGGAACACATTCAACAAGAAATTCACCTTGCCTTCTGTAAAAATGAGAAAAAAAAAGAGAAAAAAATGGCTCTTGCTCTTTTTTCTCTGTGTTCGTTGGTGGTTCTGCCATATTCTCAGCTGCCCATCTAGAAACCTTAGACACCTGCCATTGCCGCACCTTCTCCTCCCCAACACGTATAATCAACAAATTACATAATTCAGCTTCTCAATGAGTCCTCTCACTGGCATTCTAATTATAATTTCCGTGGTCTGGTCCGTATGTTGGATGGATGAATCTCCTGTGTGCTGTGCTAATATCCCAATCCTAATACCGCCATGTGTCACACCACACCATGGAGACTGCTGTCGTGTCTGTCTTTCCTACTGGACCCTGACTGCCTTGGAGGGAATGAATGTTGTGTGTTTTATTCCTTGAGGTAATGCCTGAGGGGAAAATGTGACACCTTCACTGCTGGTTGTTATTTTTTTAACTCAAAGTATGAGTAGTACGATAGTTCCATGTCTTTGCATGTCACAGACCTGACTCTATTGCAGTATTCATACACTGAACTCTGAAAACTGGAAAAAAAAAGCGATGTTTTCATAGCTCAATGGTGGGTTGAAACCAACATCTGCTTTTTACGTGGCCCTTTATGCTCCAGGGCACACTGTTTACTTTCACCTTCAGTGACTTCAATTTCAAACTGTATAAATCAAGCTTGGATATGCGTGTACGAAGAAGATGGGACAGTGTTGGCTGACATGTTAGAAAGCTGTGAATACCTCAATGATCTTCAGTGGGGGATAGCAAATGTTTTCTTCATAGCATTTGGGCGTTCTTGTTACTTTATGATTGCTTCTGTTTGTTATTGCTCTTTATTTCATAGAGTATTTAAATCCTACAACTTTTTAATCAGCCTTTGTAATTTTCTGTACCATTTCCCAATAATTATAATTATGGATGCACCAATAATTATAATGTCAACTGCAGTGTCGCTTCAGGATTGTTTTGTTTGTTTGTTTTTTGTTTTGAGACAGAGTCTCACTCCGTTGCCCAGGCTAGAGTGCAGTGGCATCCCCCTAGCTCACAGCAACCTCAAACTCCTGGGCTCAAGCAATCCTACTGCTTCAGCCTCCAGAGTAGCTGGGACTACAAGCATGCACCACTATGATCAGCTAATTTATATATATATATATTATATATATGTATATATATAATATATATATATTTTTAGTTGTCCATCTAATTTCTTTCTAATTTTTTTTTTTTTAGTAGAGATAGGGTCTTGCTCTTGCTCAGGCTGGAGTTCCATGGCATCAGCCTAGCTCAGACCAACCTCAAACCCCTGGGCTTAAACAATCCACCCGCCTCCCAGAGTGCTAGGATTACAGGTGTGAGTCTCCACACCTGGCCCACTTCAGGTTTTTCAATTCTTATTTTACAATTATGACAGATTTGCCCAGAAGAGAGATTTGGTGATTCCCAGTTAGGTCGGGATGGCAATGTAGCCCAAGGTATATGTACAGATGTTGTGGTCAGAGGGAACCTGGTTTATATCCTAGCACTGCTGCTTACCAGCTGACAAGGCACTTAGCATTTCTAATTCTTGGTTTCTGTTCATGTATAATCAGAATATTTTCACTTAGCTCTGTTGTATTTATGAGGATTTAAAAGCTCACAGACAAAAAGTGTTCAGTACAGTGCTTCCACATAGTCACCACAAAGTAAAGAGTCACTGTCACCCAGGAATTAATTATTCCAGAATTTCATTTGGAAATTTCACAAATGTGGCCAATGTTTGTTTTCTGGAAGTAATTATTTCATATGTTCTGAAGTTGAGATCAACACACCTCAGCTATGTAAAGGCTAAGAAAGCACAGATCTCATGTTCTGATAGATACTGAGTTGTAGACATGCTAGCTGAATGAATGAACCGATTTAAAAACCGTATACTTATCCTTATGAAGATAAGCATTAATTTGTCATTGATTAGAACCTTAAATGATTGCCGACTCTATTTAGAAACTAGCGATTTTACAAGAGAGTATTTTCAAACTGTCCTTTTGCTTATGATTTGAACAATGTCATTGTAATGTTTCTCTAAAGCTTGAAGTTTTCGGATGTGTTTCATTTGGCATTTTTATAAAAGGTGTGTTCTGCTTGGGAAAGGTCAATGAATGTGAAACAGGGCTTGGCAAAGCTGGGGTTTATGGAGACACAGGTTTTTAATGGTCTCCTATTGGGAGATCAGACCTGTTCTTCCTCTTTTTTCTACAGACGAAATTCAGTAGATGATATCAATTAATAATTTTAAAAAATAGGCCTCAACATTTCAATCTTGTAACTACACATTAATTCTCTTTGTGAGATGATCAGTGTAGTCAGGGCAGAAATGATTTCAAATATATCTTTAGGGAAGACTGTTACATTTCAGATTTGGTCATCCGGACACTTTCGAAATGTATTAATAATTCAGAAAGAGGATTGGAAGATCTCTGTAGATTTGATAATATTTCTAGTGTCAAATCTAGAGAGAAGATTTTCTTCTGTACAACTGAGATCTTTGATATTAGCTCCCTTTTAGATCCAGATGGCTAGATAATTTAAGGCAGCTTTATTTTTGTCATAGCACTTATCACTATCTGATATAATGATTTTAATAATTAATTTTATTTGTACCTGTCTTCCCTGAGTAGTGATAAAGCTCATTTAAATAAAGACCTCCAAGAACATGCCTGTAGTTCAAGGAAGGGAGATTGGACACCCTGAGAAATTCTGGTGTGTTTGGCAAAAAGGAGCAGAGGAGGGCTTTGGGTTCATGCTGGATGGTTTTAAGGATGGATCAAGGGAAGCCAGGATCAGCTCTGTACTGGGTGCTTTCCTGAAGCTGGGGCCATTGAACAACTGGTTATCCCAGTGATCTTTGTTCAGGAGGTAGGAGGAATGAAGTAGAGCTAGAGAAGTTGGTCCAAATGAAATAATCACTCAAAAGTAGGGCTTATTACATTGTTTGGCAACTGTGGAATAATCTTGGGGAAAATGCTTTCTGTTGACCTTGTGGTTGAACTTACTTCTTTCTGTTAATGTAACAGTCTGATGTTTAACAGGGAAGACTTTTCTCTGCTGTCCCATGAAGACACTCATCTTTTTCTTATGGCCACATTTTGGTGCCTAGAACATTTATCTTGACATATACAGGATGAGCGTCCCTAATCTGAAGATCCGAAATACAAAATGCTCTGAAATTCAAATGTTTTTGAGTGCCAATGTCATGCCACATGTGAAAAATTCTGTACCTGATTTCATGTGACATTATTGTTAAAACACAGTCAAAACTTTTGTTTCATTCACAAAATTATTAAAAATGTTATATAAAATTACCTTCATGCTATATGTGCAAGTTATACATAAAATATAAATGAATTTTGTGTTTAGACTTGGGTCCCTTCCCCAAATTATCTCATTATAGATATGCAAATATTCCAGAATTTGAAAAAAATCTGAAATACTTCTGGTCCCATGCATTTCAGATAAGGATGCTCAACTTGTAGCAGGAATAAAATGTACTTCCCCGACACACACGTCTGTTGAATGAATAACAACATAGGATGAGATCAATTGATGATATCCTTGACTTTGTACTTAAACTGTCCCCTCCAAAATATGGGGCTCCTTTCAGACAGAAATGAAAGTCCCAATGAATATTTGCAAGGATTTGCATGATATTGTTTGCATCGAGAGGCTATTATAATGTCACTCATGAATATCAGGAAGGCGACCCGTCTTAGGGTCTGGTGTCTTTTCTGTGAGTGCGAGTCTCAGAGAAGTAAAGGGCCTTTCTGAGAGGAAGCACAACTTTACCGTGTTATTTCCTGAGTGGGTGCAGCGAGCGGCAGATACTGTGAGATGTGGCATGTGGCTTCGTATGTCCAGCAGTGCTGAAAGCTGAATAACCAGAAAGCTAAAAATAAAGAAACAAATTACCAATCAAAGAACCTTCTATGGTTTTCTTTTAACTGGTCTCCCTCCTCCCGCTGACTCTTGCCCTGTAGGGAACATGTGGTGCACAGCAGCCTCTGAAATCCTTTGAAAATACATGACAAGTCAGTTCTGTCCTCTGACCAACGTCTACCTCCCCTCCCCTGCCATGACGTCTCAGCTCACTTAAAATTCCAAGTCTCTCCCAGCCTTCATACCTTCCCTGATGTCATCTGGTCCTACCCCAGCTAGATCAGGCAGGTCTGGCCATATGGGACTCTTTGTTATTTGAATCAGGGAACTTGATCAGGCTTTGGGGATTTGCATGGATTCATCTCTCTTTCTGGAATCTTCTTCCCCAAATAGCCAGTGTTTCTCCTTGTCACTTAGGGTCTCTGCTCACATGTTACCATGTCCTCTGTGGATCCGTCCTCTCCCCTTCTAAACATATATATCCTCACTGGAACACAAGCTTTCAGAGGGCAGGAGCCTTGTCTGATTTAACCACTGAATTGTTGAATGTTTAAGAAGTCAAGTCAGGCTTGAAAAGCCAATCCTGGGCGTCCATTCAAAGGAAATTTCAGAGTAGATACTAGATCAGACAAAATTCAATCTTATCTGCTATACATTTTGCATCTAGTAACAGTGGTGTATGTTTACTACAATGACCCAGTAGCATTGCAAAGAAAAGTCGTGTTTTTGGAAACTTCACAACTGAAAAAATATGTATTGTCATTTATGCATATTGAACTTTCATTGTACTTAAAAATCTCATGAAGGTGCCTAGTCCATTTGTGTTATTCATGATGTCACAGCTAAATGAAGGCTCCAGTTAACCAGATTTCTCTAACCCCACATTGTAGTGTACATATTTATTTTAGTGTTGTGAGTTTGAATTTCTGCTCTAATTATGAGTGATGCCTCTCTCAAAGGAGATGCAAATCTTCTTTTTTTTCCCCCTACCTCTGCCTCATCACCTGGGTCCACACAAAGGCATCTGGGTCTACTTTTGAAAATGCAAATTATATGAATGGGCCAGAGGAAGCAAAGGGAAGCAGTGCACAACGTAGTTTGTAAATGTTGAGTAAACTGGAGACAAATGAGATCATTTATTGAAATTAATGTTTAATGAATTTTCCCAAGAGAAACACCTTTTAGTAGAGGTGACAGTGATATTTACCGAAAACTCTGTTTAAATTGCACTTGCTTTTTATTTTTGTAAACGTGCATCTTGCCTCTTTAAGCTTGTCTGGTTTGCATTATGTTCATTACCTGATCCTTCTTTCTGAAAAAAGAGGCACAGTTCCGAAAATAGTCATTGCCTAAAGGGGAAAAACAGATTCTTTGCTTCGTGTTTTAGTTCTTTTTTGGGGGATAGCGGGTTATTTTATTTGTAAGGAGATTAAAATATTTAATTGTTCAGGTGCTCTAGAAATGTTCTCTGCATATTTTTCGCTCATACACCCTATCAGTAGACACTTTATGAGCAGACACACCCAATATAAGTTTACGTATTTACCATAAATTATGCACATGTACTGTGGGACTGATAATACATACATTATTAAACATACACAAAAATAGAAATTAAAAGATCGCATTAAATCCATTTGAATGAAAGTTCCAATATTTTCTTCCCACATCCCGTGGCTTTTCTGGAGCCGCCCTGGGGCAAGCTCAGTCCGCTCTGGGGGACCCCCTCACACCACCCAGCCTAGTACAGGTCAAGGCTTTGCAAGACCTGAATAAAAATATACCATTCAAAGGTGCAAAAACTCTGCATACAGTAGCTGGGAAGAGAATACTTTGCTGAGGTACCTGAGTGAAGCGCACTGAACTCTAAATTCTTCCTTAGAGAGTTCAAGTGAAGGCGCACAGCACAGTGCCTGGTGCAGGGTGGCGGTCAGGAAGCAGAAATTGATGTTTTGCGTCTCTTTCTGCTGCTGCCATATTACTGCAGCTGCTGCTGCTGCTTCATGAATCTTTTATCCAAAAAGTCAAAGCTCAAACTTTTGAAAGTGGGAAGGTTTTGGTTTTTACGTATTTGGCAGCAAACTCTGACCTGAACTCTTACATGGCTATTTATGGTCTATATGGTATCTGTATATCCCATTTAGTTTGAATGTTGATATGTTTAATTATGGGGTGTTGCCCCCAAATTATTTAGGGTGTCATGTAATATGTGATCCTGTCTTCTGAACATCTTAAATTTTGAATTCCAAGAACAAATCTGGCCCAAGATCTTTGTATAAGGGAAGGTTAACCTGTGCAACAAGTACTTCTCCTTTGAAGCCTGTTGTCCTGTGGTTCAGGTTCTTGTTTTGTAAAGGATACTGCTTCTTTTTTTTTTTTTATTTCAGCATATTATGGGGGTACAAATTTTAAGGTTTCAAATAATGCCCTTGCTCCCCCTCCCCCCACAAGTCTGAGCTTCAAGCATGACCATCCCCCAGACGGTACACATCTCACTCATAATGTATGTATTTACCCACCCCCTCCTCCCCCTTCCCACTCTCCCAATACCCAATTAATGTAGTACCTATGTGTCCACTTAGGTGCTGATCAGTTAATACCAGTTTGCTGGTGAGTACATGTGGTGCTTGTTTTTCCATTCTTGGGATACTTCACTTAGTAGTATAGGTTCCAGCTCTATCCAGGAAAATACAAGAGGTGCTATATCACCATTGTTTCTTAGAGCTGAGTACTCCATGGCATACATATACCACATTTTATTAATCCACTCATGAATTGCTTCTTGAGAGACATGATTTCTCGGTTTTCTACTGTAGAAAGAGTGTGCCTGTCTTGATTTGTTCACTTGTACGAATATTGTCATTTCTGCCTTGACTATGATTGGGCAGGAATACGGGTGGCTCTCGTCACCCTATGCACTGTGCCCTCCACAGTGCCATGCAATTGCCCTTTCCACGTCCCATGCCCTGGTGAGGAGCCTCTTACCTCTGAATGCCCTGTTCTTAATCTCCCCCTACTTCTCTCCTCCCCTTTGGCTGTGCACCAGTGGGGTCATGTGCTGTATCTCAGGCATACATGAAAAGACTCTAGCATTGTGCTCTCCTTCTGTGAGTCCAGCTCCTCCCTCATCGTGCCTGTTTCTGTACCCACAGAACCTTGACTTACCCTTCCTGGGGATTCTGATCACTGAAATATCTCCTACTCCTTAGAAATAGTAAGTCTGTGCAAAATTTCCTCCCAACCCAGCATCCTGTGGGGCTTCCTGTGGTGTGGCCAACTCCAGAAGGCTCCGGCCTGCCTTGGCCATTCCTTCCCAGGCTGCAGGTTGCCCCCTGAGACCCAGCCCGCTCAGCATTCCTGCACTTCCGCTTTTGGTATCATCCCTTGATCAGCAGGCACAGCCCTTGTTGCTAGGCTGGTGTGCTTTCCAGAGTGAGAGTGCCAGCCCTCATTTTTCTTCTGCCTCTCATCTCCGGCCACAGACAGAATGACTGGGAATATGGTTTGCGGCAAGTAGTAAATGGGGCTTCGAATGCCACATTAAGGATTTCGAATTTTTGCAGAGTTCACTGCCTGTAGGAGTCATTAAAGGTGATTCTGTCTCTACTTGGGACAGACCGTTGCATTGGCAGTGTAGAAGAGAGATTGTAGAGGGCAGAGGTGTGAGAAAGGAAGTCAGAGGGTCAGAGTAAACTCTCAGATACTCTTAATACCCTTTTATTTCATTTCAATTTCAAAAATGTTAATTGACTACTTTACCACTTGATTGGTAAGACAGCCTGATAGAGAGGAAAACACACAGATCCTGTGGAGGCAGCTGTGGGTCTTAATGACAACTTTGCCACCCAAAACCAGCTGGTGGCTGGGGCAGGTTACTCAATTTTTTTAGTTCTTTAATCTGTAAAGGTAGGGGCTTTTAGGCTTCCTCCTAATTCCTGCAGGATGTATATGGGTATTATATAAATTAAGTTTGTGACACGTAAATAAGCACCAGGAACATAGTACGTGCTCAGTAAATGTTGATATTTATTGTCCCCCTCATCATGAGATATTTGCAGTGAGGTCTGGACTTGGAAATCCAGGCATATCAGGTTGATGCTTTTATATTCCAAACAGTGTCTCTGTCAATGGGCACAGATCATGTTGTCTAGGTCATATTAATGAAAGAAATAGTTTTCCTAACCATGTACTAGGCTATCAAATAAAATCCCTGCTCAGCTGGTATTTATGTCTGTTTAGAATGAATTTGTGTCGTAGTTTAAAACTAATGATGAGTGTAAGTATTTCTCGTTACATATAACTTTGGATGAAGATCTCACTTAAACCTGTGTGGTCTGTGTGAGATTGCATTACTTTGTTGATTAGGAAACTGTATTTATGTCAGGACATTTGAAAACATTATAATTTCTTGTATATGTCAATCTAATTAGGCAAATATTTAAGATCTTTTGGGAAGCTACTAAATCAGTCTTTTATTTTCTTCCCCTGAAATTATTGTCTTTGCACATTTTATTCCTGTAATGTAATACACTGTATTCTTTCTTTTAGGGTAATTTAGCATATTTTGAAGAATTAAAAATAAATTATACTTAAGGGGCTTTTAGTTGAGGTGACATAAAATATTTTCGTGTTATTAAGTGCTGATAAGTGAAACTTTATTAGTCTTATTGTACAGTTATCATTAAATACAGTATTTCATGATGTCCTTTAATATGTATGATATTGCTAACTGAGTTTCATTTGGAAAGAATTATTTGAAGATTGCAGTTTTAATTTGTGTATCTCGTGTGTGCATATGTGTGTGTGTGTTTCCTAGTCCATCGTTAGCAACTTATTATGTGAACTATTTCTTTTGGAAGATGGCTAAGACATTGTTGGAACCATACTGGCCTACCTCCACTTATCAGGATCTATGGTCAGTAAACTCACTCTTAATTTTAATTGTGAAAGCAAATCCAATACTGACTGCAAGATCTATGAAAGTCATAGCTGCAGTGTTTGTATGTTCAATTTACTACGCATTTAAAACATATATTGCTTCTCAAAGCATATTTTAAAAGGTTCATGTTATTTTAGAAGTGAAATGAATTTAGAGGGAGCATGTAATTCCTTATGGAAGAAAATCAAGATTCTTATTTCTTCTTTGTAGTAGAAAATACAGTTTGGGTTCATAGACCTGACTATTAAACATGGAAGGATACATAATGCACTTGAGTTTTTGGCTGAATACTGACTGGGCATAGTGTCTACTGAAAGAGACATATGGTTGTGTCTTGTTATCGATAGTAGTTATGTTCTGTAACATCAACAGAAACACTGAATTAACAAATGCCAAACCATTGCTCCCAGGGGAAGTGCAGGAAATAGGTTCCTTTGAGCCTCTGGTCACAACATTTTTGTCAGCCTATTAATATATAATCTTATTTAAAATATATTTCTGCTTAAAGACACCTCATTTAAAATATATTGTTCATTTATTCACATTGAGTTCATGGCCAACATCACTATAATGCCACCTGAATGGAGCTTATCTAACACATATTTTCTCTGTAAGGCACATTGTATTTGCCATGTTTTTGTTATATGGTTACGTTTTACAATGCTTTTAAGTCCAGGCTTTTAGTGTGCCCATCACTTGAATAGTGTTCATTGTATCCAGTAGGTAAGTTTTTAACTTCTCCCCCTTCTTGATTTCCAATGACCTTTACATCTCTTTGTGCCCATGTGTGCCCATTGATTAGCTCCCAATTATTACAGAGTACGTGTGGTGTTTATTTTTCCATTCCTAAGATACTTCACTTAGGATAATGGTCTCCAGTTACATCCAAGTTCCTGCAAAATAATCATTTCATTTCTTTTGATGGCTGAGTAGTACTCCATGATATATGTATATCACATTTTCTTTATCCACTCACGAATTAGTGGGCACTCAGGGTGATTTCACATCTTTGCAATTGTGAATTGTGCTGTGATAAACATTTGAGTGCAGGTGTCTTTTTGATAAAATGACTTCTCTCCATTTGGGTAGATGCCCAGAAGTGGGATTGCTGAGTTGAATGATAAGTCTACATTTATTTCTTTGAGGAATCTCCATACTGTTTTCCATAGAGATTGTATTAATAAGTTGCAGTCCCACCAACAGTGTATAAATGTTTCTTTCTCTTTGCATCCATGCCAGCATTTATTGTTTTTGACTTTTTAATAATGACCATTTTGACCGGGATAAGGTGATATCTAATTGTGACTTTAATTTGCATTTCCCTGACAATTAGTGATGTTGAACATTTCTTCATGTTTTCTGGCCATTTGTCTATGCCTTTTGAAAAACTTCTGTCCATGACTTTTGCCCACTTTTTAATGGGGTTTGTTTTTTTCTTGCTGATTTGAGTTCTTTGTAGATTCTGAATATTAGCCTTTTATCAGATGTATAGTTTGCAAATATTTTCTCCCATTCTGTAGGTTGTCTACTTACTCTGTTTATTATTTTCTTTTCTGTGCAGAAGCTTTTCAATTTAATCAAGTCCCATTTATTTGTGGTGGTGTTGTATTTTCCTTTGAGGTCTTAGTTATAAATTCTTTGCCTAGGCTGATGTCTAGAAGAGATTTTCCTACTTTTTCTTCTAGAACTTTTATGATTACATGCCTTACATTTAAGATTTTTATCCATCTAGAATTAGTGTTTGTATATGGAGAGAGATAGGGATCCTGTTTCAGGTCACTTTAAAAAAGAAATTACCAACAAAAAGCACAAAAATATGAAAAAACAGAATGGATGCAGTGGCCTATCCACCCACAGAATGGATGTTTACAGTGTTGAGAGCTGAAACAACAACTCAGGGCATTGCCTTCTTCAACCTCATTTGGGAATATGTGAATAGAATGACTCAAATGCTCTACCAGTCTGCACACGTTTGTGAATGACTGCTAAAGGGCTTCTGGGGTTACGAATAAATTTTAGTGAGTAGACATATTTATATACAGACTATTTATGAATAATGGGGATTAACTATAGTTAGACTAAAATAATTTTGAGGCCTTTAAATGCCTTGAATTGTCAGCCGAACAGTTAAATAATTTCTTTCCAAGAGCTTAATCTGGTAGATGTGAGTAGATTGAAGTTATCCTTCTACCTGGGAGGGCTGAGGTTTCTCCCTGGCACTCCTCTTACTTGGTACTGACACTTGAGACCTCTTAGATGCTTCTCACTTCCTCTGGGTCACAGTCCCTACTTTCGCTTGCACAACTGAATCATCTTTGCCTCCTCCTTGTGACCCTGTGGTTGGCTTATGCATCGTGTCATACATGCTGAGTTGACAGGTGCTATAGCATAGGCTTAGGCTTCATATGGCCTGGGTTTAAATCCTGGCTCTACCACTTAGTATCTTTGTGTATTTGGACCATATATTCAGCCCCTTTGTACATTATTTCCTCATCTGTAAAATGGGGATAATAACATTGCCTACCTGCAATGTCACAGTTGATGAGAGAATATGTATTTAAGGTATTTAAGACAGAATTTGACATATAACATGCCTTTACATGTAAGCTATTAATCCCTTTAATTACCCATAAGCAAAATTTTTAAATTTTATTTCTTAATGATTTGATTTTGTACCAATAATAAAAACAAAACCAAAAAATAAGGGGAAGAATTAGGGTGAAAGATACTTCAGTTTGAAAATATAAATCTTGAGGTGATCTTGGAACAAACTATGAGATTAGAGAGATATAAATTCTCAATTTGGTCCTGAGTTCTGACCAGTTCCAATAAAGAAAGGCCTGATTCTCACTATCCTTTATTTATTTATTTATTTTTGAGACAGAGTCTCGCTTTGTTGCCCAGGCTAGAGTGAGTGCCGTGGCGTCAGCCTAGCTCACAGCAGCCTCAAACTCCTGGGCTCAAGCAATCCTGCTGCCTCAGCCTCCCAAGTAGCTGGGACTACAGGCATGTGCCACCATGCCCGGCTAATTTTTTCTATATATGTTGTTGGCCAATTAGTTTTCTTTCTATTTATAGTAGAAATGGGGTCTCACTCTTGCTCAGGCTGGTTTTGAACTCCTGACCTCAAACAATCTGTCCGCCTTGGCCTCCCAGAGTGCTAGGATTACAGGCGTGAGCCACTGCGCCCAGCCTATCTTTTAAATGCAAGTGTTTTTTCAGGAAGCACACAGCTTTTTCTGGAACTGAATAATTGTTTCTTTGTTCTCCAAAGAGAACCTTTTTGTGCTTATGTCCATTATGCTGATTTGTAATATATGTGTACATGTGTGTCGCTCATTAAACTTAGAATCTTGGAGGTTGGTTGTTATGTCACTTAACTTCAGCTCTCCAGGGTTAGCCGTAGACACTAACTCTGCCAATGACTCCTGCTTATGACATTGCAATCACCAAAACACTTGTCTCTATGAAAACTCTGCATTTGCCCTTCCTTCAGTTTTACCATGGATCACTTGTGCATAACTGTTATATAAAGATGTGAAGGTACACGGAGGCAGATAAAGGGACTGAATCCAGTGTGCCTTGGACAAGGGGTCACGCAGACTTGGATATTGTGACTGGGGCCAAAAGCCAAGTTCTTTTGGTTCATGCCATTTTATGATTGGATATTTTAAAACATACTCTGTATGTATGTACTTATTTACCTGTAGAATACCTAGTTCAGAACGTATGTAAGATATATACTAAATTCATTTATATTAAAAGATATTAAGAAGGAAAAATGGCTGTTACAAAAGGATATCATGGTAAAAGTCACATAACTTGGTAAATTTAGTAAATATTATTCAATTGTACCCTTAAAATGGGCAAATTGTATGTTAAATAAATTATTCCTTAATAAAGAAGTTATAAAAAGGAAGAATGAGATGAAGGTAAAGTTAGCAGTTTATAAACATTTTAAAACTTATTATAAAATATAAGAAAACTTTTGTTCTCACTCAGTTTGTTAATAATTAAATACTAATGTTTAGTAAGCAATGTAATTAAACATGTCATCAACATTTTTGGTTAATTGAAAAGCTCATACTAGGTGTCTAATTTCCACTCTTTTAATACTTTTTTCCCTCATTGTTAGTGTTATCTTGAGTCCATAGTTGCCTTGCAAGAATCTTTTTCAGTAAAAGTAGGTCACATCTTTAAATCTCTGTAGCTAGGCGTGCGCACACACGTACACGCGCGCACACACGCAGTCTGTCGGTATGCAGCACGCTGGGTGATCCTGAGGGTGTGTGGCCTGGGATCTACCTCTCTGTACTGTGAACATTCCATTCTTTCATCACAGCAGCTCAGAATGGCTCGTGACTGACTGGTAGATGGATTACGGGAGGGGACCAGTTCTTCAGGTTCTCTTCTGTTTCCTGGCTTTATGTTTCTTCATTAGCAGCTTTCACCATATGGAGTTCGTGGGAATATTTTTTGGTTGGTTTGTATTTTTATTGTTGTAATTTCTTGTCTATCTCCTCCTCCAAAATGTATACTTGCAGAGTTCAGGGACTCAGTCTATTTTGTCCCTGTTGCATTCTCAGCGCATTGGCTAGTTCTTGACACAAATTCTTGGCCAGGTAAATATTGCCAAATGAGCGACTATAGTCTAGACCAGGCATCCTCAAACTATGGCCCGTGGGCCATGTGCGGGTGTTTTTGCCCGTTTGCTTTTTTACTTCAAAATAAGATATGTGCAGTGTGCATAGGAATTTGTTCATAGCTTTTCTAAAACTATAGTCCGCCCCTCCAACGGTCTGAAGGACTGTGAACCGGCCCCCTGTTTAAAAAGTTTGAGGACCCCTGGTCTAGACCATTTGAGTATAGACTATATGATTAATACCACATTAAACACTGTTAGGACTTCTATGTCTGCATATTTGTAGTATTAATATATGTTACACACTGCCTTGCTTTCCACTGAATTCTTATCACTAGGTTATAATCTTCTTGTGGCCAGGCTTTGTGCCACTCTGGTAAGAACCAGTAGGTACTCAGGTAACACTTCTATATTGATTGATTTTGAGGGGGTAAGGCAGAGTAGAGTCAGCCCTGAGATACTTTTTTTTTTATTGTGACTCTTATTATTAATCATTTGTGTATGTTGTTGGTAGTTTTTAGGACCCAAGGGAAGCATGTTTGCCATATTGCCAGTTTAATCAAGGATGAATTGACGGAACACCTTGAATAATATTGCTTAAGCTGTTAGCATAAGGGCTTTTCGATTCCTCCAACAATGTTAGTGTGTCTTCTTCACTTAGCACCAAGTGCTGTTTCTAAAGGGTCCATCGAAATGTCTCCTATGAATACAAATGGACTTGGTTAGGCTGGGTTTCAAATTCTGCCAATTTTCAAACTTTCTTTAAGTTCAATTATAAGCACAGTTGATAATTTATATGGGATATAGATTTATCCCTACAACTTTGGTTATCTTGGATCATAACTTTTTAATATTTGCTTTGTAGAGATTTGGGCATGGTTTCAAATTCTTCTAATTTTCAAGCTTTGATCAAATTGAAAGGTAAGAATAATTGATACTTTAGATAATAATGTAGATTTGTCCTTACAACTTTGGACAGCTAGAGTCATATGTTTTTAATGATTGTTTTATAATGATTCATTAAAACCTGATATCTCAATATTAATTTTCAATATTTCTTATGTAAGCTTTCTCATCAGGACATAGATTTTATATGGGCTGAGTTGATTAGGGTCACATATATGTGATTATGTATTGCTGTAGACAATTTCCTAGTATTTATGTTAGTGAGTTATTTCATGTTAGTTATTCTTCAACAAACACATTTTAATATACCTGAGGTTCTAAAGGATATCTTGCCTCTGAGTATTTTCCATAGAGCCCATTATATTCCCAAGTTCACAGGCAGTTGTTATATTGCTCTGAGGACTCTCAGGGCTCTACTCTCTAGCTGAAGGATATTATTCTCTGGGTTGGACAATTATGTTCCAACTCTGATATTTAACATGATATTGTTTCAGAGTTTGAAACAAAGGAGTATGTCTCAAATAAAAGTCTAGAACAATTGGGAAACTAATTCAAGCTTAAAGTGATTCATTCATCCATACATCTTTCTTATAAATTTTATTCCAATTGCCTATTTTCTGTTAGCAGAATAAAATAGCAGAGGCAGAGCAAAGTGCTGGGACTCTGCTCCTGCTTCTATCTAGTGGAGGTCCTGTTCCTGTTGGGGACTTTTGAAAATGTGTATGGTGGTTTTTATTGTCACAGTGACAGGGACATTGCTCACACGTAGGAGACGGGTACTGGGGTTGACACCTGCCATCTCACAACACATAGGAAAGTCCCATACAGCAAAGTCCCATTCCCACCAGTAGCACCCCTTGTTGGGCACTGCTGAGCTAGACAGGTCTGGGCTCAGTTTCTGGTGCCGTGAGCCTGAACAAGTTGCATTTTCCTCTTCTGTAAAGTTGGAACAAAGATCTTACTGTATAAAGTCATTTTGAGGATTGCTGATGATGGATATAAAGCAGTGAACACAGAACTAGATACATAGTAGGAGGTAGGAAAGAATCAATGGCATCATTTTAAACCTGCCAATGGCTTTGTAACCCACTCCGAGTAAAAGCCACGGTCCATACGGTGGCCTGCAGGAACCTGCAGATCTGACCTCCTGCTCCCCTCTGAACTCACCTCCTGCTGGTTGCCCCTCTCTGGCTCTCTTCCAATCACACGGGCTCCTTGGTGCATCTTTATCTCCCTGGGTTAACAAACCGGCCCCAGCCTCACCAGACCTTCTGCACGTGATCTTTCTGCTTTGTGAGAAGCTCTTCCCCTGGCGTTCTCCCTCTCCTCCTTCCACTCTCTGCTCACCTTTTCCAAGGGGTGCTTTTCTGATGCAGAGTAGAAAATTGGCAGCCTGGCTGTCCATATCCACCCTCTCCCCTCGGTTGTTGCTCCTTCCCTCAATATCACCCAACATATTAAATATTATTGGCTTATTGTTTATCTCTTCTGAGTTAGTATGTAACTTTCATGAAAGCATGTTCTCTGTTTTGCTCTGCTGATATATCCCCAATGTCTGGAATAGCCCCTGGTTACTTACATGTCAACAAAGATTTATTGAATGAATGTATTATTATTTAAAAAAATAGCAATAGAAGAGAAGTTCTGATTGCCTAGTAATGCTTCTAGTAATGCTTGGGGTGAACCTATGCTGTTTGTGTGTATGTATATGAGAGAGAGAGTGTGTGTGTGTGTGTGTGTGTGTGTGTGTGTGAGTGTGTATAATAAGGTTATCCTTTCTACCAGTTAAAAGTGTTTAGTCTAAATGAAGGAATTAGTGATTCACAGGAACCCCCTCATCCATCTAAACAATTTTGAGAAACATTGTAAGATACAGTGCACATTAGGTTGTTCAAAAATTGGATTTCTTTCCTTTCTGCTCATCCAACTCTGTGATTCTTTCATCACTTTTAATTGAAACAAGCATGATACTCTCATTTTTATATAAGATTACCTTAAGGGCATAGTGATGTGATTATCTTTGAGTATGTGTTTTGAAATTTGTTGTAAATCTCCAGAGGTTATTAATAAAATTATCAACAGTATGTTAGAATTACTGAGTTTTGTTGTTTGCTTGGAGGAAGTATAATTGCTCTTTGAGTAGACAATAGGTGTTTTGTTATTTCTGTTGATGTAGGTGCGGGTTGGGGTGATGCTTTGAAAGGTTATGTTATAAAAGAAACTATGGGCTTAATGTTTTGGAAGCAGGGGAAAGATAAAGTGTGTCAGATGCTGATTTAAAGGATAGGTATTTGCATTGAAATTTTTCTTGTTCTTGCTAGATGCAGTCATTTCTTTGAAAGATTTTGCCTTGTTTTCTGAAAATTTGTCTTGATTTGATGGCTTAAAAATACATACAATTTGTTATGCGCAGTTTCATACAAGAAATGGCTTAGGACAAGTTTATCTTGTTCTAAATAATTGTTTATTTTTAGGCAAACCTTTAAATCAACTTAATATCATAAAACAGCCTCTTTACACAGGTGGGATAAGCTTTTAGAGAAGGAAGTCAACATCTTCCCTTCATACTGTCCTCTTCCGGTGAAGTCCTGAGGATAGTTCAGGTGTTCTGTTTCTGCAGGTAATTCCTAGACAAGGGGAACCTTTAAATGTGATAATAATGTTAGGCAGGACCTTTGAAGTTTGACAGTTGTTTTTTGATGTAGGAACTGATTAAGAGACCTGTGTGGTTGAACATGGGCCAATAAACTCACATGAATAAGCGAATTATTTTCTCTCATATTTGGTATGTAATGGTTAAGACTATGCAGTTGTTTGTTGGATCATGCTTGATTTTTCAAAACTTCAGTCAATAGCTGGATGACAGATAAGAACTATTCTGAGAGGGAATCAAAGAAGCGTGTGTGTGTGTGTGTGTGTGTGTGTGTGTGTGTGTGCACGTGCATGTAACTATGTGTATGTGTGCTGGGAAGTGATGGAGAGCAGTCCTGTCAACACATAATTACTGAATGAATACTAGCCAGAGAAGCATATGCATTTAGCATGAGCATTGCATCTCTTTACCTCTAACCATGGTCAAATCTTCACCTGGACCTGCATCTCTTTTCCCCTTCAGCTCAGTTTTTGAAAGTCATCTAATTGTTTCCATTTCCTCCTTTCCCACTTTCTTCTGAACTCACTCCAGGCAGGTTTTCTTCCTCATCACGCCACCAAAACAACGTATACCAAGATTGCCAATAATCTCCATTTTACCAAATGGACACTTTCAAGGTTGTTTCTTGATCTGCAAGCAGCACTCGATGCTGTTGATCACGTCCTCTGTTAACAAAACCCTTCCGTTGTTGGCTTCTCTGTTTGGGGTTGTATTTGTCATAAGATGATACCACACTTTTTTTTTTTTTTTGCTTCTCTCTGGCTAAGCCTTTCTAGTTTCCTTTGCAAGTTTATGCTGCTCTAAGGACCATTAAGTGGTTGGAGTTCCCTAAGGCTGTATTGTCTTGGCAGTCTTATCTAACCATGCCTCAAATTATCATCTGAATGCAAATCTTTTCAATGTCTGTCTCTAGACCCAACCTCTCTCTTTGCTCCACAATCACGTGTCCAACATGCATGGTTTCTACAGATGGACTTCTGAAACACAAAGAAGCCAAGATTGAGCTCAGAATATCCCTTCATAACATGGACTTCTTTGTGAATGGGCCTAGAACTTTCTTGATCCTGACATACCCTCTCTCATCATCTTCATTGGGTCCTGTCAATTCAACAACATTGCTACTTCTCAATACCTGTCTTCTTTCCTTTACTGATAGAGCAAAAGATGAAAGAATCAGAACATAGATCTAAGCAATATGACCAATCACCTTCAACTAATTGGCATATCTAGAGTCCAATATCTACAGAATTCACCATATGCTGGACCATAACAGAAACTTCCAATTTCAGAGGACTGAAAGTATGCAGATATGCTTTCTAACTTAATCCTCAGGAATTAAGCCAGAAGTCAATAACACAAAGATAATTAGACAATCCCCATATAAAGATTAAACACTATATCTCTTAAAAACCTATGTGTCATAGAAGAACTTAAAATGAAAATTAGGAAATATATATTATCAAATGGTAATGAAAATTTGACATATTAAAACTTATGGGATGCAACTAATTCTGTGCTTAGAGGGCAATTTGTAACATTAAATGCACAAATAAGAATATGGTCTGAAAATCAATATCTAATTTTCCATGTCAAGAATTCAGAAAAAGGACATCAAGTCCAAAGAGTATAGAAAGAAGGAAATAATAAAGAACAAAAATCAATAAATAAAATCAACAGAGTAAAAGTTAATTTTAGAAAAGATTAATAAACCGAAGAACCCCTTGCAAGATGGTTCATAAAAAGAAGAAATAAAGCATATTAACAATATGAGAAATGTCTTTTTTTTATACTAAAGATCATACAGAAATGAAAACATGGATCTTATGAACAACTTTGTTCCAATAAACACAATATTGTGATAATATAGACAAATTCCTCCCTTAACAACAACAAAAAGACAACAAAACTGACTAAAGAAGAAATAGAAAATTTGAATGGATTGAAAACTATTAAATAGCTAGTATTCATGATTAAAAATCTTCACATACACCTACATATCACAGAGCTTAACTGGCAAATTCTTTTAAAAATACCACCAATTTTACACAAGCTCTAAGAAACTGATAAAGGAGGGCAAGCTTCCCAATTCTATTGTTTCTAGCAAACATGACAAGACATTACAAGAAAAAAATTATAACTACTTTCTATCATGAATATAGGTATAAAAACCCTAAGAAATATTAGGAAATAGAACCTAGTGATACATAAAAGTGTTATCCTAGTAAGACTTATTTCAGTGCAAAGATGAGTAAATACTTTCAAATCAATATAATCTCTCATGTTAACAGAAAAGAAGGAAATCATATGATGACATTGAAGGTTGCAGAAGAAGCAATCGATGCAATGAACATTATTTATAATACAAACTCTTATCAAGGTGGAGCTAGAGGGAAATTTCCTTTACCTGAGTATTATTTTTAAAAAGCCTATATAGCATGCATATACTTAAATGATGAAATGTTCAAAGCTTTTCTGAAAGTGGTTACAATAGCCTGTTATCAGCACTTCTTTTAAACAATATAAGTCATAAGGAATAGAAAAAAAATTATCCTTAATCACAGGTGATAAGATTGTACAAATACAAAGCTGAAAGTAATTATCAAAAATATGTTACCAGGAATATTTGAGGTCAGCAAGGTCAATATGCAAAAGTAAATTGTATTTTCTTATGCTAGTAATAAATAATAAAATTAAATTAAAATGATACAATTTATAGTAGCATCAAAAATTATCTCACAAAAAACATGAAAAATGTTTACATTGAAAACTTCTAAAGATAATAGAGAGAAGTTTTGAAGCCAACTGAAGATTATTTTGTTTATATTTTTATGTTTTTCCTACCATCGTCTTTTCCTATTACGTTGTCTATTTGTGCATCCGCGGACCAATATATCAATGTCTTCTTTGATGCAGCTGTCTGACAATCTTGATACAGCTTGCCTATTATGGACCCTTTACATTTCAGAAACATATTTTTAAATCAAGTTGTGAGAAAGATAAGAGCAGGCATTAATAAAATTGAAAAAAAATAGATGAAAAATATTGCCAAGATTTAGAAAGCAAGAAGTGGTTTTCTGTGTTATAAGCATTTTTAAAGAAACAACTTTAGTTTTGTCAATGGTTTTTATTCTATGCCAGAATAAATAATACTAAAAATAATAACAGCAACATACTTATATTCATAAATAGGGCAGAGATTAAAACAGCAATAGTATGAAAATTTTGTGTTGATGTGTTTGAAACACTAGTAAAAAATCTATACTTTCCTAGAAAATATATAATGTATCAAAAAGATACAAAAAACTTACCAAACAAGATAAATAAAACCACAATGAACTTACAACCAGTGAAAAAATTCAAGTTAAATTACCATTTTCCTAAAAAACTTCATGCATAGGCAAATTTATAGGTGAGTTATAGTAATCATTTAAGAAATTCCACTCTTACACTAAATCTTGCTTTACTGAAGGTAGTATTGACTCTCAATCCAAAAAACAACAAAAGAAAAATCACAGATAAATGTTACATATAAACATATGTGAACAAATCCTAAATAAAATGTAATCTGAACTTAACAATGGTATTTTACACATAAAGTAAAATAAGTCAAAATTTGGTTTTGTCCTAGAATGAAAATGATAGTTTATCATTAGAATATCAATACAATTCACTATATTGATAAATGAAAGGAGGAAAAAAAATGGTTACGTAAACAGATGGAGGAAAAAATCTTTTGTCAAAATTCAGCTGTTGATTACCTTAAGAATTGTTAGTAAACTGAGAGAAGAAAGATATTCTTCTAATTGAAAATGTCTGAAAAACTATTATAAGGATACTTGCCATTGTAACAACTGGTATATATTGAATTTGAAGCCCTGGTCTTACAGAAGGGAAAAAGAGAATTAAGTGGCTTTGAAAAAATGAAACAAACTGTCATCATTTGAAAACAATTTTGTTGTCTACATTGAACATCAGAAATAATTATAATTTACAAACCCATTGGTAGAGTTAAAAGGAGTTCAACAAATGGCTGGAATTAGAATCCATATGTAAAAAATTGTTTTCCTACATATTAAAACTCACAATGAAAGTAATACAAATATCAATAACTACAAAACTACGAGATACTTAGGAATTAATTTAGCAAAATAGGGGCGAGATGAACATTTAAAAAATATAACTGATGATCACTGGAGACTTCTTTTTGTGTGCGTGACTTTAAGAATTTAGTAGCAAATACATTAATTTGTCCTTCAGTATGGCAAACCAGCACTGGTGCCAGCATGTCATCAGAGTAAAGGGTGTCCCATAATTGGGATTAAGAATTAAATGGCGAGACTAATTATAAGGATGCATTTCTTCACAGTAAGAGTCCTTCGACCCTGGCACTGGGTACCTACCTCAGAAGTACACACTCTTGTTTTCTCGAGGTGTTTAGGCACAGGACAGCACCCAATCTAGGGTAAGATAAACAAAGAATGGACAAAGAATGACTCCACCACCGTTTCCCTGCCTGCTGAGTGTGTCAATTCTTCAACTGCATGTGAGTCATCCACTTAGTTGTTTCCTGTGAAGTGTCCACTGGAGACTTCTTAAAGTCACATAGATATCATATGAACCAGCGATTAGCATTTACCCAAATGAGTTCAAAACTTGTGTCCAAATCCCCTGATTTATTCATAATTGTCAAAAATTGGAAGCAGCCAAGACATTCTTCAGAAGTTGAATGGATAAATTATGGTACATTGAGATAATTGAATATTATTCAGTGATTTTTAAAAAAAATGTGTTATCAAGCTACAAAAAGGCATGGAGGAACTTTAAGTGCATATTGCTAAATGAAAGAAGTTAGTCTGAAAAGGCTCTGTAATGTGTGATTCCAATTGTGTGGCATTCTGGAAAAGGCAAAACTTATAGAGACTGTAAAAAGTTCGGTGTCTTCCAGGGGTTCAGAGGGAAGGGACAGGGGGATGAATAGATGGGGGACAGGGGATTTTTAGGACAGTGAAAATACTCTGTAGGATACCGTAGTGGTAGATACATGACTATGCATTGGTTAAAACCCACAGAACTGTGCAACACAAAGAATGAACCCTACTGTACACTATGAACTGTAGCTAATAATGTGTCAATATTGGTTCAACAGTTGTAACAAATGTACCACACTAATACAAGATCTAGATAGTAGTAGAAAGATCTAGATAGTTGGGATCATACAGTTCTTTCCGATAAAAGGTGCTTTGAAGTTTGTCCATATGAATTAAATAATGAAATCTTATCTGCATATTAAACCGTAAACAATTCAGAGTAGAGTAAATCCTGGCTGTGAAGCACAAAACTTTAGAACTTTTCCAAGAAAATATGTGAGAATATGTTTGTGACCTGGAGGATTTTAAAACCATACTCATCACACAATCTATACAAAAATCACAATATACACAAAATGGATAAATTCAGCTCTTCAAATTTCTTTTTTCAGTGTGAATCTTGGCACCATATAAAGTTAAAGGAAAAAAAGCTACTTATTGGGTTCCCTTTCACAATTTCAGATTGGTAAATATAAAGTGTTACAATACTAGGTGCAGGCAAGGATGTTGCACAATGAGAAGTCGTTGGCTGATGTTGGGTATATAAATTAACATACCTACTTTGGAGAGCAATTTGGCAATACCTAGCTAATCAAGTTTAGGATACAAATAACCTGCGAACCAAAAATTCTACTCTGAGGTAAGATGTTTCTCAGTGGGATCTTATTGGTAATTTGTGCAGGACAAGTCTCTCTTGCGGGATATCTTTCATATCCCAAATTTGTACATACTATGTGTGAATTAGGTCCCCTAACATTGTCATTATAATAACCAAACATTTTTCACACTTTCTGGATCACTTCTATTTGGAAGTCCATACTTGGTTGAAAAACTCTATGAGAAATTGACATGTGCATCAGAAGATATGTCTAAGAGTTTTCTTTAAGTCTCTGTACTAGTAAAATAGGGTAGGCAACTAAAGTACCCATCTGCAGGAACATTAATAGATTATAGCTCTTCCCACAATGGAATACTACACAACTCTTAAAATGGCTTTAATAAATCTACAGTTATCATTGTGGATAAAATTCCTGGAAGTAATGTTGATTGAAGAAAGCATGTAGTAATATACCACCTATATAAAGTTTATAAAAATAAAGTTTATAATCATGAAAAATAGTACCATATCTATATATCCCTGAATTATATTCAATAAAATACATGGATGTAATAAATACAATTTTATGGTAGTGGTTGCTTCTGGCAGGGCATGATGGGCAAGTCATCACAGAAATGTATGGAAGTATAATGTATAATGTATACGTAGGAAGTATAATGTATAATGTATATGTAGGAAGTATAATTTTGTATTTGTTTTTAATTTGTGAGGTATGTCATCAGTACCTGTGTGTGCTCTATATTTTTCTATATGTATTTGTGTGGCTATTTTTTTTTATAAAAAAGAAACCAAAGAAAATTAAGTATAAAACAACAATAACAGAAGTGCATGTGGGAATACATACCCAAAGCTGAGAATTTTTGAATAGAGCTAATAGGTCCAGAAGCATGTAAATAATTATGGACAGAGGTATATGAAAAATAGTACAATTAGATGTAAGCTAAAAGGCCTTTAAAACTATGTAAAGCAGGATAAATAAAAACTGATTAATCTCAGTTAAGGCAGGTAATATAGTGCTAAAGCCACTTATTTAGTGTGTATTTAATGGTTGCAAGGCACTTTAATGGATATGATATTTCTGGATCCTAACAGGGAATATGGCCATAAAACAAGAGAAATAAAGTGGGAAGGGAAGTCTATGAACTTGATGTGATTGTGAGCTACTTATTAGCTTTCTAAATTGACTTACATTTTTTGGACACAAGTGAAATACAGATGCTGAAGAATGCATTTATATTTCAGAGATTCAGTGTTCATAGTCTTTAACTGGCTATAGAGAATTAGACAGTTGCCAGAAATTGTGAGGATCTTGCAATCATGGCATAGATGCTCCTTGACTTACAATGGGGTTATGTCCTAATAAACCCATCATAAGTTGAAAATATCCTAAGTCAAAAATACATTTAATACATTTAACCTACCGAATATCATAGCTTACCTTAGCCTACTTTACATGTGCTCAGAATACTGACATTAGCCTAATGCTGGGCAAAATCATCTGATAACACAGTTCCACTGCTGAGTATTGATTATTTATCCTCACGATTGTGTGGCTGACTTGGAGCTGGGCTCACTGCCACTGCCCAGCTCGCAAGGGAGGATCATGCCATATATTGCTAGCTGGAGAAAAGATCACAATTTGAAGTATGGTTTCTACTGAATGCTTATTACACTTTTGCACCATAGTATAGTTGAAATATCCTAAGTCAAACCATTATATGGTAGATGGTTGGGGGCCATCTGTATACTCCTCTCTCCTCACTTCCCCACTTTTCATGGGATAAAGATAAATTCCAAAAATATTATGGTTATTTAGGCCTTCCATTGCTTCTAGAATTGTAGAGGGAGATAGATTGATAAAAGAAATATGGTGGAAAGCAATGGGGAAGATGAAGGCCAATATGGTCTCTGTGACAGTATGATAACGTGGAATGTCCTACAAGGCAGTGCCATGCTGGCTCAATGTTTGCTGCCAAGCACCATCTTCCCCCAGAACATTGAGTTATTCCTTCTTAGCTATTGGGTTCCTGCTTCCTCTTGAATGTTCTATGTGGGAATATGCTGCTCATGGTTAACCATGGTCCATAACATACTGTGGATTTGATTGACTGTTTCTCATCTCATTTTCACCTCACCCTTCATATTTTTATCATTATTTAAGTTTTAGCTACCTTTCTTTTCTTGCTTGTATTTTGCAAATTTTGATATTATAATGATATTTCTCTTTTCCTTTTCTTAAAAGAAAAATCTGATTTCTTTTAGTTACTCTTGGTAAAGAATAAATCATAATAATTTAGAATACGCCAATTTCTTCCAAATCTGTCCATTTTAGCCCCTTATGCCAAATCGTTGAAGATTTGATTAACATTTCTGTGTCCAGGGTCCCTAAGACAATCCCCAGGTTGGCTGATTTTCTAAGAGGACTCATGGGACTGAACATGTCATCCTATAGCTCTGACTAACTATGGGAATAGGATGGAAAATAAAATTAGCAAAGGGAAAAGCATTTAGAGGAGGTCTGGAGAGACCCAGGTATAACTTCCAAGAGTCCCCTCTTCATGGAGTCACATAGGATGAGTTTAATTCCTCCACTAACAACATTGAATTTTCACAACATATGTGAAATCTTGTCTACCAGGGAAGCTCATTAAAGAGTTTTTTTATTGGAGTTGATCGCTTAAGCACTTCTGCCTAATATGTACTAAAACTCTAGAGTCTTAGAAGGAAAGCAGGTATTTGGCATAAACCAAACTATTTGCATATACAATTTAGGGATGGTAAGCCACTCTTATCCTTTAAGGTGGTAGGAATCCTCCCACAAATCCAAGTGTCCAGATGCCAGCTAAGGGCCAACTTCCCAGGCAGGTTTTTCAAAGGATTGCAATCTCAGATCTGTTAATTGTGCTTTTCTGTACAATTTATTATGTTGTTAAATGGAATGTTAACTTGGTCAGGGATCATTTAGAAGTTGAACTCATTCTGGTCATTTCAGGACAAGATGGCAACTGTAAATATCCCATTATAGATTGGAATTGAAGTAGAAGTTCAAGTATCTGACTGTTTCAGAAAACCTCACACCTTCCTCCTTTTCTCCAATCCTCTCCAAACACGGAATACAAATTAGGAATGATTGGTAAAGAGATGAGCAATTCTGGGGACTTTGCCAATGGATGAGATTTTTAGGAGACTAATAGTGGGGCAGATTATGGCATTAACCAGGGATGCAGGAACTACTTCTTTATAAATGTGTATGTTTCCTTCCAAGAGTGTACATAAGCGGGATTGAAAAATTCATCCAGTTCACTTGGTTGATCTTAATTTTTGAAGGGTTTCTATCTCCATGGTATAACTTTAAACAGTCTGTCTAATATATATAATGATTCCCTACCCTCATTTGTATCACAGATTTAATAACAAGTTAAATGCTGAATTAGGAAGCTGTGTCTTAGAAGAAAAAAAACCAAATTTTTTTTAAAAGAAGAAAAATTGTTCATCATATGGAACTGATTTGGAGAGATCTGTTGAGAATAATCTCCTTTAGAAGTAGGGAGGGATTTGTTTTTGCTACTAGCATAAGTAAATGTTCTCAAGTATCAATATATGGATTCTTATCCCAGTTCTATCAGAATACAGAATAATTCTGTGTAATTACATTCACATTTATTCTTATCATAAGGTTGGCATACAACATCAGATTTTCAGTTTTATTGAACTTAGTTTAGATTTTTTTCTTATTTTATATGATGTGATATGAAATTTTCTACTTTCAAGAAATAAAAATATCTTGATGGTTAATCAGAAAGATATCACAGTAATGACAGATTCTGACTGGTAACTGCTTGCTTGCTCTATCATTGAATTGATACTTAGGTTGTGAAAACAAACCCTTTCCATCACATTTACACCAAGGAAGAACCTTGAGAAGCACAATTTGATTCAGTATTACTGAACAGCGGTCATATGCCCTGTAACATTATGCTGTTGTCATTCTGAGAACCTGTTTCCTTCCTTGTGGCTCTTATTCAGATAGAATTGTGGTCCTGGTTCTATCAGAAATTTGAGGGCTGGTGTTTCAAAAGTTTGTTGTTCTTTTTCCATTTGACCAATTGCTAGCACCAGCTAGGGGAGGATGTCTGGTTTAAAACCATAATAAATGAAGCTTCCATTAGGCTTCTTGGCTTGGGGCTGTTTCCTGTAAAGACCTTGCCCTACCGTTAGTGGTTTGGAGAAACAGAATGCTTATTTTTGTTCAGTAAATGAACGCTGAAGTTTACCCGGCAGGGTGGCATAGGTGTCTTGTTTTGTGAAGAGATATTGCTTCTAAGTGCTGATGCTTTGAGGAGCGTGGGTTACATTTGAACTCGTAGCCCTTTGGCTGTTTATGACAATAACCTATGAACTTGTGTCATGGTAGAAAATGGAACAGATATGTTTGTTTGAATATCCTTTGATGAAAGTAAAACTAAATATATTTTAATATTCAAACATATTTGTCTCATTAGCCTTTTATTTCAAATGACTCTTTCTTGGATGTATTATTTCAGTTTTGCTTCATTCTGGAAAATACATTGTTCACTGGCAGAGTGACCTTTTCAAACATAAAAGAGCCCATACAGTCCAACAGTGTATTAAATGCTTTACACACATTAAAAACACTTATTTTTTTATGGGCATATATTTTTGTGTTTATATGTTTGTAATTCTGTACACACGGTTTTGTAATACATACTTGGAAATTACAGTCAGAATGTTTTTGTATTAATAAAACTTATTTTAAAAGTTTCGGTTCTAGGTAAGGTGGGATAAAAACACTGCAACCTTTTTCTTCCACTGAACACAGTTGTGAAACCTAGTTCGTTATTCCAGCACCTGCAGTTTCCTATTGCCGGCTGTCCTTGTTGCCATGCCTCTGCCAAAAGACCTCCAGGGAAAGCTGGGGCATGATAAAACTAGACCATTTCCCCAGCATGAATGTGAGCAGTGGGTCTCAGCAATAGAAGAGATGCCATCTAGTTCTGGCTCAAAAAGAAGAAAAGAGAAGTTTTAAAGCTAAGAAAAAGCTGGGAAATCCCCTACTTTTTGTATCTCCTTTTTCTCAGATTCTTCATGCCCCAGCTCCCCTATAATCTTGTCATCGAGCCAGTGCCGTTGAAGCAAAAGCAACTAGCAATGGGAAACTGTAGGAGCCAAAATAAGGGATTAGGCCAGGAAATGTCCTTTCTGTTTGGTGAAGTTGTAGCTCTGAGAGGCAGAGCTAAACCATTGGGGATTTTAAAATTGCATTTTGTTTTTTAAATCTCTATCTTCCCACTATCTTTGTGTGATCATAGATGTGAGATGTTTCTAATTGGAGGACTGAAAAGAGGAGTTGCAGGGTACCAAAATGTATCATAGTGCTGAAAATGCTGAAAGAAAAGCCCAGAATCCAATATCTGGCTGAAATATCCTTCCAGAATGAAGGTAAAATGGAGATACTCTCAGATAAGACAAAATTAAAAGAATCTGGAGCCAGCAGACCTGCTATAAAATAAGTAGTTAAGGAAATTTCTTAGAGGAGAAATGGTACCAGAAGGAAATTTGGAATATAAAAATAGAGGAAGTGGTAAATATAGTGGACTATTCTTCTTTTTCTCAAATTATTTAAAGTATGGTTTATGGTTGAAATCAAAAGGTAAACACTATCCGATGGGAATTTTCAATGTATTTAGATGTAATGTATATGACAAATTATAATCATGAGAGGACACCTGTATGGTGGTATAGAAGGCAGGATAATTTCCTATCCCTACCCCCAGATGCTCACATCCTAATCCCAGGATCCTGTGACTATGTTATATTGCATGGAGCAAAGGACTTTGCAGATGGGATAAAAACTGTAGACTGTGAGATAGCCTATATTTTCCTGGTAGACTGAATCAAGTAACCTGAGTTCTTAATAGTAGAAGGGAAAAGCAAAATAACAGGCCAGAGAGATGCACACGAGAAGGACTTTATCTGTTATTTATGGCTTTGAAGATGAAGAAAGGCCCATGAATGAAGGAATGTTGGCAGTGTCTAAAATCTCTTAGCTAACAGCCAGAAGGAAAATGGAGACCTTAGTACTATAAGCACAAGGAGTGGAATTTTGCCAAGGGCTGGAATGACCGAGAAATAGATTCTCCTCTATAGGCTCCAGGAAGAATTCAGCCTTGCCAGCACCTTGATTTTAGCCTGATGAGACCTTGGACTTTTACCCTCCATAACTGAAAAATAATAAATTTATCTTGTTAAACAACTAAGTTTCTAGTTATTTGTAATTGCAGCAGTAGTACCCCTAGAGTAATCACTGAAAATTTATACAAAGAGATATAGTAAAAATAACAATTGGTAAATTAAAATGGGACACTAAAGAAAATATATATATACCCAAAGAATGAAAGAAAGTGAAAAATGAAAAACAGAGGGAACAAATAAGAAACAAATAATATAATGGCAGACCTAAATCCAAACATAAATTACTAAATTAAATGTAAATGGTCTAAACAAACCAACTAAAATTTAGAGATTATCATGCTGAATTAAAAAAGTTACTTAGCTATCTGTAAGAAACTTGCTTCAAATATAATGATATTGGTAGCTGAAAAGCAAAAGGGTGGGTTAAAATACCACATAGGTACAAATCAAAGTGAAGTATAGTGGCTATATTAAAATCAATAAGAAAGACTTCAGAGCTAGAATATTACCAGGTATATAGACAGACATTACATATTGATCAAAGGGTTTGTTGAGCAAGAAGATAGAATGTTAATAATTCTAAATGTCTATGCATCTAACAACAGAGCTCCAAAATACATAAGTAAAAAATGACATAACAAAAAAAGCAAAATAAATTTGTGACTATAATTGAAAAATCAATACTCCTTTCTCAGTAATATTAATAGAAGTAGTAGACAGAAAATCAGCAACAATGTAGAATAACTGAGCTATCAACTAACTAGATCTAATGGACATTTATATAACATTCTACCTAACAGTAGCATTATATGTGTAGTCTTTGAAAAGACTATACTTGAAAGTGCACATGGAACATTCAGGATAAACCACATCTTGGATCATGAATCAAATCTTAGCAAATTTAAAAGAATTGAATTCATATAAAGTATGATTTCTGGTCATGATGGAGTTAAACTGGAAATTGATGAAGTATAAATGGAAAATCTCCAGATGCTTAGAAGTTACCAATATACTTTTAAATAAACCATAGCCCAAAGAGGAAGTTTCAAGAAAAATTTAAAAAAAAATAATGAAAGTGAAAATACAACATATGTCTGTGTAATATGTGGCTCAAAGAGGAAGTTTCATGGTAAATTAGAAAACATTTCAAATTGGATAAAAATGAAAATACAACTTATCTCAATCTGTGGCATGGTATACTTTTCACTGTTCTATTTGATATCTTAGTCTAATAAGGCAAGAAAAAGAAATAAAAGGCCTAGCAAATGGAAAGGAAGATATAAAAATACCCCTCGTTGCAGACAACATGATTTTCTATGTATATGATCTAAGATTCTTAAAACTAATAAGTGAGTTTAAGAATTTACAGGATATAAGCTTAATACACAAAATTCAGTTATATTTCTTTGTACTAGCAATGCAAAATTAGAAACAATTTTTTTGCAAAAATATTTACGATAGCTCCAATAAAAATGAAATACATATAAATCTAATAAAACATGTACTGGATATGTGTGTTAAAACTAGAAATGTTGACGAAGGAAACTACAAGACCTAAATAAATGGAAAGATTTGTCATGTTCTTGTACTGGGAGACTCAACATAGTAATTATATCAGTACTTCCCAAAATGATGGATATATTTAACACAATGCCAAACAAAATTTAGCAGGATATTTTTGTATATATAGAGAAACTTATTCTAAAATTTATGTAGAAGTTCAAAAGAACTAGAAGAACTAAACAAATTTGGAAAAGAATGAATCTGGAGGAGTCACACTACCCAATTTTAAGACTGTCATGCTACAGTAATCAAGACAAGATGGTATTAGAAAAAGGAGAAACACACAGATCAATGGGACAAGTACAGTGTCAAGGAACATGCCCATACAAATATGGTATATGATTTTTGATGAGGGTGCAAAAGTGATTCAGTAGAAAAAAGTCTTTTCAAACAGTGATGTTGAAAAAATTTATTATCTATGTAACAAATGAACCATGAAGTCAACACAGCACCTTATACAGAAATTATTTCTAAACAAATCATAAATCTAAGTGAAAAATAAAAAAACTATAAAACTATTAGAATAAAATATGGGAGAAAACCTATTTTAATTGGGATTAGAGAAAGAGTTCTTAGACATGATATCAAAAGTAAATTCCATAAAAGAAAAAAATTGATTTGTTGGACTATATCAAAGTTAAAAACCTTTGCTGTGCAAAGGACATGATTAAGAGAATGAGAAAAGCTACAAACTGTGGGAAATATTTGTAGATCATGTGTTCAAGAAAGGATTGGTATTCAAAATATATAAAGAACATTCATAATTTAACAATAATATAAGATTATTAAAATTTTGAGTAAAAGTATTAAATAGTTCACCAAAGTAGATAAAACATAGCAAATAAATGCATAAAAAGGTCTTCAACATCATGCATCATTAGGAAAATGAAAATTAAAAACACTGGTGTGATAGCATATTAGAATGGCTAAAATTAAAAGTATTGATAGTATCAGGGGCTGGGTAGAATGTAGTCAACTAGAATTTTCATGACTGATAGTGAGAATGCAAATTGGTATAGCGAGTCTGGGAAATACTTGGCAGTTTCTTATAAACATTCACTTGCCACATGACCCAGCAATCACACCCTTGGGCATTTATCCCAGAGAAAACAAAAATGTTATGTTCATACAAAAACCTATATGAGATGTTTATAGCAACTTTATTTGTATGACCTCCAAACTGAAGACAACCCAGATGTCCTTTGAGGTGTAAATAGACAAATCCTGGTGCATCCACACAATGGGATACTACTTTTGCAGATAAAAAGGAAGTGAACTACTAACACATGCAACAATGTGCATGAGTCTCAAAGGTATTACGCTAAGTGAAAAAAGCCCATCTCTGAAAGCTACATACTGTATGATTCCATTTATAAGACAAAGCTGTAGCGGTGGAGACTAGATCAGTGGTTGCCAGAGAGAACAAGTATGAGCCTGCAAGCGTGTCTCCAAGGGGGTAAACCCCTCTGGGTCCTCATTGCAAGGGTGTTAACATGAGTCTATGTGTTAAAATTACAGAACTGTACAACACAGAAAGAAGTCAGTTTTGGTGTAGGATGATTCAAAAATAAAATGAAAGAAAAAAATAATTAAAAACATTTTGATCAGAACAAAGATTGTAAAACTGTTGGTTTCAGTATCCATGGACTTTTAGGTATCTCCTGCCTTCTGCTTGGAATTTCTCTTGAATATATAACATTCCAATAATATGTCCATTCCCACCAACCTCACCCCTGCCCTCCTAAAAAAAAAAAAATACTTAGGAGAGGGACTCTTTCGTGGCATAGGACAGTTTAACTTCATGAATGAAAATACCTTTTCACACAGGACACGTTATTCAGAGATGTAAAGATGCAACTTTGTTTATACCAACTCCTTTCCCCATATTCTTAGAGATTTTCTTGCTATATGAGGTACAGAGTTTCAGAACTTGTTTTGAGCACTTTATATTAATATGTGTTAACCCATTCGGTCCCCACCATAGCCCATGAGATGCTGGTTGTTAAATTCATCTGTAAAGTGGGAATGATAATGGCTACAGAGCTCTTAAGCAACTTGCCTGGGATATCAGAACTAGGAATGATGACAACAACAGCAATAATGACAAAAATATTTCCTTAACTGAGCACTTTAAAGTGTCAGACACTGTGCTTTACACTTTGTCTCATCTTATCTGTAAATAGGTAATCTGATCCATATTGGACAGGTGAGAAAATTGAGCTTCTGTGAGGTGACTTGTCCCTGGTCACCTATTTGCTGTGTAGAACACAGCAAAGAGGAATTCTAACCCAGGCAGCCTATCTCCAGACCCAAAAGTCTTAATCTTTGCATTGGCTACTGTAGATACCAAGTTCATCCTGGGAGACACTCTGGCCCGTGCTAATGGTCATAAAGCAAGAGCTGCAGAGACACAGGCAAATGGCCACATGTTCCCTGAATTGTGGGCTCTCTGGACTGTTCTTCCCAATGACTAAATACCCTGTCCTGGAGTAAGATGGGGTGGGGTACAATGGCTTGGAGTTCTTGATTTTATTTATTTGTTTATCTATTTTGTTTTTTTTTTTTTGAGACAGGTCTCACTCTGTTGCCTGGGCTAGAGTGCCGTGGCATCATCATAGGTCACTGCAACCTCAAACACCTGGGCTCAAGCGATCCTCCTGCCTCAGCCTCCTGTGTAGCTGGGACTACAGATGCATACTACCATGTCCAGCTAATTTTTGTATTTTTTTTTTTTTTAGATACAGGGTCTCACTCTTACTCAGGCTGGACTGGCACTCCTAGCCTCAAGCAATCCTCCCACCTTGGCCTCCCAGAGTGCAAGGATTACACAGCATTCTGGGATTATAGGTGTGAGCCACTGTGCCCAGCCTGAGTTCTTGATTTTAGGAAATGCACTCTGTCGAAGTTCTTAACCTTTTTTTCCCTCAGCCCAAAGCAGCAAAGTAAAAATAGGCTTGCTCTTGGTGCCTGCCCATACATTTCTTTTTCATATTGAAAAGATTTATTAAGAAGTATTTGACACAGAGTATAGGGTTATTTCTCCAAATTTGATTTTGATTTGATCACTGAGGAGTTTAACCTGTTATATCTCAAATCACCACTTTCCTCCACAGCATTTACCACACTCTGCAGTTATGTATTTGTGTAGTACTGTATTTGTACAGTAAATATTTACTGTATTTGTGAAGCGTTCCTCTCCCTCACATACAGCTGTCACTGAGAGAGACTTTCTCCCCCTCACCACGTCAGGCTGAATCTCTGAAGCTTGCTTTCTTAAGGGTTCCGTAAAAGAAGTTTTGTCAGTCCTTCTACATAAGACCAGGGCTCTCATTTTAAGAAATGTTTTTCTCTCTAATCACCTTTATGTGAATATATGAATTTCGAAGCTACTAGGTGGAATCCTAGTTGATATGAGCATGGTGTTTCCCTTTAAAATGTGCACTTAACTCTGGAAAGAAAGATGGTATGTTTAAAAGCAGGGATCAGCAAACTCCAGTCTGCTGCCTATGTTTGTAAATAAAGTTTTATTAGCACACAGCCACATGCTTTCATTTAGGTATTGTTTATGTCTCCTTTGAGGTCACAGCAGCAGAGATGAACAGTGGCGACAGACACCCTGTGGCCCACAAAGTCTAAAATATTTAATCACTGGCCTCGTAGGAGACTGCTGACCCCTGAGGTAGAGAAGAGGACTTTCCTGCCCCCTGACCATACTGACAGACAGCCGTTACTGTTATGGTGAAGGTCCCTAGCTCTGCCTTCTCTTGAGAGGAAATAAGAAAACAGGCTTTTTATGAAGCATTTTGTGTGTGTGTGTGCGCGTCAACCTTATAATCTCATTCCTTGCTTTAATGTGTCCATAACTGCTCTGATAAAATTCTTAAAAATTATGCTCCTTAAAAAATCCTTTTCCCAACATTTGGTAGAAGTTACCAATCAGATGTTTCCATCTTGATCATTTAGTGGAAAGTCCGAGACTTTTGCCACGTTTCCCACTTGAACATGTGCCCTCACACAGCCTTGAAGGCTCACGTTCTTCCCTTACTCTCTGTCTTGCAGGAGTCCCGGAAGTCGTTGGCGGCGGGGCGCGCTCTGGAGAGTGAGTGGCTTCTCCGGCTTCATGCAGGCATGGATCTGGATAAGCCGTCTGTCTGGGGTTCATTCAAGCAGCGGACCAGGCCACTGTTAATCAACCTGAGCAAGAAGAGGGGGAAAAAGAACCCACATAAGCCCCTCAACCTGAGGGAAGGGAACCACTTGGACCGCCGCCTCAGCCTCTCGGTGCCTGACCTGCTGGAGGCCGAGGCCCTGGCCCCGGAGGGTCGGCCCTACTCGGGGCCGCAGTCGTCCTACACCTCGGTGCCCAGCAGCCTGTCCACCGCAGGGATCGTTCCCAAGAGTAGCAGCAGCTCCTTGAAACAGTCTGAGGAAGAACTGGATTGGAGCCAGGAAGAAGCCAGCCACCTCCACGTGGTGGAAACGGACTCGGAGGAGACCTGCGCCTGTCCTCCTGAGGAGAGGCGGGTGTCCAGCCACGGCATCTTTGATCTCCAGAAAACTCCCCTTGGGGGCGAGGCACTGGAAGAGCCAGAGGTGAGACCAGGCTGGAGCTGGGCACTTTCCAGTTTCTTTCTCTTTCTCTTATTTTATTTTTTTTTTAAGTGCATTCAGTGCCCTTGAAAACTTTGGTTAGGAGTTATTTTCGTGGTTAGCTTGGATGGGGAAAATGTCATTTACAAGAATTTAAATTAATGCAATATTGATTGCGCCCAGTAGTCCCATTAGTTTTAGGGTTGACCTCTATGTCTTTTAAAACGATTACAAATGACCTTTCTGGGACACTTTAGAACATTAAAAGCCCTATTGGATGAGTTTTCTTTTTTCTATCTCCTGGAAAAGAAATGAAGAGCATAACTTTTCCTGGAACTTTGTTTTAAGTGTGTGTGTCCCTCTGTCACTGTTCCATTGCCCAGTCATACCTGTAGACAAACCATGCATACTATTATTATTCCTAAGAAAGGTGTGAAAGTATGTTTCCCTTTGACGGATTTGAACTTCCGTTTACTTCACAAGTGTGTGGGTACTCAACCCATGAGCAACTTCACACCCATTCTCTTAAAAAAAATTTGACAAAATTTTAGTATTTAAATAGGTTAATCAGCCAGATATAATTATGAGACAAATCTTATATTTTTAGGATGAATTTAAGTTCAATCACTAAATTACCAAATCGTGGTTTGAATGATTAATCAGTCTTTTTAAATTTTGTTGACACTGAAGCAGGTTTCCATGTTGAAGTAAGGGGTTAAATTTTTATATTCCAGGTTAGTGTTACAATTGCATAGAACAGCGGTATTTGCATTTTTAGTTTTGGTTTTAGAACCAACGCATCTTAATTATGCCATATATTTGTGTTTCCCTGGGGAATGGGACCCTGGATATTGGGAGGATATGTGGCCATATTTTTTAAGAAGCATCAATAACTATGTTATGGCACCATTATCCATTAAATGTCTTTAACTACTTTTTTCTTCTGTATTAACATTTATAAAACCTTTTTGTAAAAATTTTATGATGTTTTACAGTTATTCACAAATTTGAAATACATGTTTCTACTAAGTAAAATGCAAATTAAGTGGATTATTAAACTAGGTCAATGCAAGGGAGGTAACATCTTAAATTATATCCCGAAGTTAATATTCATCTTCTTTTTACTTATTATTTGACCAGAAAAAAAATGAGTGGGCTTCTTGGCTTTGACATGCTAACATTTCAAATTAGAAGGAATTTTTTTTTTTAAGCTACTGTTGTTAGGCTATTTTAGTACTTTAGTCGTCTTTGTTGGATAAATACAAATATTTGAATTATGTTCTAGGCCAGGCACTTTAAAGGTTGCTATTGGAAATAGACATGGGTAAGAAGGTGATTCGGCTCTCCAGCTGTGATCTACCAAGAGAGAGTCTTGCACGCCACAAAGCACACCATAAGAGGCAGCCCAATCTCAGAGCTGTCGCTGCAAAACATCTCGGCCTGGTCTTCTTGACGCTCAGTGGAGGGGAGGGGATCAGTGTGCAGGGAACATGGGTGTGTCATGTATGAAGCCGTGTCCAGGCCGGCACACAGGATAGCACACTTGGTGAACACAGGCCTGAAGTACAGATGGATGCAGTTGAGGCTGGTGAGTGTTCTGCTCTCCCTGGAGTGGCGGCTCAGGGTCCTTTCAGGTGTGACGTGTGGAACGGTAGGCTGTACGCAGGAGCCTGTGAGCGATGGTATGGCAGACGGATGGTTGGTGGTGGTGGCTATTTTCTGTTCTCCAGGCTAAATGGAGAAAACCTGGAATAAGCAGGGTCCTTCAAGAATAAATTATTCTGAGTCATCCGATTTTCTCTTTTCACTCAGCTATTTTTTTAAGCTTTTGTTCTTAAAAAAGAATCCTTTGCTAGTCTTTTCCTGCCCCAGGAAGTACAAAATAGATACGGAGAATGATTCTTCCTTGTATGATTGAGGTTCTTACTACTTGGTTGCCATTGATTCTTCTGGGCAGCATGTTTGTGGAGGACAGAGGGACGGGACTGCAGCTGATCAGACTTCTGGCATCCAATCTCACCAGTGTCAGCAAAGGACACGAAGTGTTGGTTCACAGATGTGGGGAAATGGAATGAGGAGGCAAAGCTGGAAAGTAATGGGGAGGGACAGGAAGAAGAACTGCTAGGATGTAGAGGCCGTGTGGAGTGTGGAGTAGTCAGGGTAGGAGTCCAGAACAGTCCTAAAAGCAAAACGGGAGAACACAGGCTTAGGAGGGAGAAGGCATTGGTTGAAGAGGATTCAGCCAGGTTCTCTCTTGAGCCGCAGAGTCACAGCACACTGGATGCCCCACAAAAGCTGGCCTCCACTCGTCTTGACAGAATTCACTGTCTCCCTGAAGTGCCCAAGCAAATACAGACCATTATTTCCAGGCAGTCGCACCATTTACTCACCTGGTTGCTCAAGCCAAGAACCTGTGAGTAATAGTTGAGTGTTTCACTTTTCTCACTTTTCATGTTCTAGGAAGTCTTCTCTTATCCATCTCACATCTGTTTCCTCCACCCGTATCTGCTTCCTGTCCACTGCATTCTTCTCTTATGGAAATCCTTCTCGTCCTTCAGGGCCAGGTGACTTTTCCATCTCTGCAATCAGTTTAATCAGCCTGCCCTGATTCCCACAGCATGCTGCTTTTCCTAGGATCGAGCACTGACCTCAGTCTGTTTTGTGTAGAAATGTGTAGAGAGATGAAAAGATGGCAAAGTAGAGGAGGTAGAGAGGGGAAGGAAGTCAGTCCTAGGCAAGGGTGTCACTGAGTACGTCCTTAAGAAGGTCACTGTGTTCTAAGACTTGTAATAACTGCCCATTGGTCATCTAGCTTTGAGGACTTACTCATAGTGACCAAATGGTCATGAGTCTAAGCTACAAATAGCAACCACAGTGAATTTGCAATGAGAATTAAATCCTGCATCAACTCTAACATTCCTTTTGGTGTAAATAGCTCATTCTTAATTGCTGGCGAGTTACTTGTGAAGTTGAATCATAATCAACACCTAATTTATTAACTTCTTGGGAGAAATGATTATCTCAGGGCCTGGAAACACTCGAGGTGCATGTCCTTTCTGAAGTCAGCCTTCGTAAGTCACATCAGAATTAGGAGATTGGTGAATATGAATTGCTGTGAGGGCAGTGGACGGGGTCGATGCTGAATGGCATGCGGTACACCCTCCATCTCGCAATAAGGACTGAGCTACTAGTGGGAACTTGGCAGGCTCACACTTTTCCTGCTAGAGCCACCCTCATTCACCTGTACATGTGAGCCTGCCCCACCAAGGAATCCAGGGTTCAGAAAGTCCTGTGGCAGAGACACTCCCTTCCCTCTGAGCGAGTCCAAACTTTTACCTAAATTTTCTTGCATGACCTCTCCATTTTTCTGCTTGATGCATTATTTCATTAGTTGTATATTATCACAATCAGGCTGATACCTTATCATGGTGGCCTGGCATCTTTATCGTCTCCTTTAGGTGACTTTGTATGTATATGTTCTGATGAATAAAGAGTGGTTGCCATGGACTGAATTGTGTCCCCAGCCCAAATTCATATGTTGAAGCCCTAAACCCCTCATGCACCTATGTTGGAGGCAAGATCTTTAGGAGGTGATTGTAGATGTGTGAGGCCATAAACATGGAGCTCTGATCCAATAGAATTAGAGTCCTCAGAGAAGAGGAAGAGACACCAGAGATTTCTCCGTCCCTACCATGTGAGGGCACAGCGAGACAGTGGCCATCCTCAAGGCAGGAAGTGGGTTCTCATCAGGAATCCAATTAGCCAGCATCTTGGTCTTGAACTTCCAGCCTCCATAACTGTGAGAAATAAATTTCTGTTGTTTAGGCCACCAAGTAGTGGTATTCTGTTACAGCAACTTGAACTAAGACAGTGGACTTAGAATTTTAGTCTCAGAAGATGATCTGATGCTCTTGTAACCAAAACTTGAAGCTAAGGAGGAGGCAAGAGCACCTGAGAATACTGCTAAATGCCAATACCACCACCTGCATAAACACACACATGTGGAGATACACACACACGTATAGATTTAGTTGTTTACAAGTCTGTTTGTCTCGTTAGGGTGTAAGCTCCTGAAGAATAGAAATGGTGGTGTTGTCTTTTTCTTCTTCCGGCCTTTCTGCAAACCTCGCCTGTATGAGAATGTGTTGATTCACATCGTCTCTGAAGGCCATAGGAAATTCAGCTGGGCTGGGGACGTGGTGATACACGAGGTCCTGGGTGGGTAGGGTGCTTCCTTACAGAGTCCCCAAGTGTCAGATTAAACGTGAAGAAGCTAAAGTTAAGGAAACTCAGAGGGAGAGGAGCTTATATTTTCTTTTTTTTTCTTGTCTTGATTTTTCTTTTCATTTTCTTCCCCAGTCATTTCCCCAGTGGTTATTTTAAAAGTACTTTACATGCCCTGTAACATCAGCGAGGTATTTAGAAAATAGAAACAGAGGTCGGGCATGGTGGCTCATGCCTGTAATCCTAGCACTCTGGGAGGCCGAGGCGGGCATATTGCTTGAGATCAGGAGTTCAAAACCAGCCTGAGCAAGAGCGAGACCCCGTCTCTACTATAAATAGAAAGAAATTAATTGGCCAACTAATATATATATATATAGAAAAATTAGCCGGGCATGGTGGCACATGCCTGTAGTCCTAGCTATTCGGGAGGCTGAGGCAGCAGGATTGCCTGAGCCCAGGAGTTTGAGGTTGCTGTGAGCTAGGCTGACGCCACGGCACTCACTCTAGCCTGGGCAACAAAGTGAGACTCTGTCTCAAAAAAAAACGAAAAACAAACAAAAAAAGAAAATAGAAACAGAGTCTTTTGGTTCCCGTCCTCAGTGTTGTTGGCAGAACTGGCATTAGAGCCAGATATCAGAAAAGATGAAATAGCAGGCAGTCTCTAGTCAGCGCTAGGTGACCAGGTAAGGTGTTGGAGGAGAGGTTGCTCAGAGCAGAGTGGTCACGAAAGGCTTGAGGAGGACTTCTTTTGTGGGTAACAGTTAGGCAGAGAGTAGCGCAGAGTGGTTAAGTTTCACATCTGTGAGGCTAGAAAAACAGAAAGCTCTTAGCCCAGTACCTGGCAGTCACGAATACCTAACACACATCCACTGACATGATTATGGTTATATTTATTAGTGTTATTATCATTATTTTTAACATTGCTTTTTCTTTCCGGAATGATACAGAGGCTTGAATAGTTTTAATGACTTGCCTAATGTCATCATTAGGCTAAGTAAGTGTCAGAGCCAGGATCTCAATCCAGGACTGTCTGAATCTAAAGTCTGTGCAGAACGCAAGTTTGGAAATGCAGTTCTGCTACTCAGAACTAGAGATCCAAATTAGTTGATCACAAAAGGAAGACATTTGTTTTTCTGTGTCTACCATGTCCTTTTAAACACAGGGATAATTATAGTGGTTAAATGGGTTTATTGTCATGGTCAGTGACTAATAATCATGAAAGGAAGGATTATACCCCACTCCCCAACCTCCACGTGATTCCACAATGGGGTATGTCCTTCCCTGACATTTCATTTGGCAGTTGGCGCCGTAAATAACTAGCTTTGGTGCTGGTGTATGTGGACGAGTTGGGTGATTTAGAGAAGTTCCCCACTGAGATAGTTCCAGAAACTGCTTGGCAACTGCAGTGCTTCAGTTTAGTGACCACGGAGAAGCAAAGTGACAAACCACAGAGGAGAGGATGAAGCTTCCGCTTGCAAGATTAAACAAGTGTCTCAGTCTTTCTATACTTCAAGGATGTGTTCTATTTTTGTTTTATCTGAAAAATCATACCTCAACATCATGGTATCAACCAGATAGGTGTGTAAGCCACACCCCAGAGTTTTCCATGGACTCGGCCTCCCCTTTCTTCTTCCTTCCTCCTTCCCCACGTACTGTGGGCACGTACTGTGCACTGATGCTGATCTGGACACTAGAGACACAGTCGTGAAAAAAAAAAAAAAAAAAAACCTCAGACAAAACCACCTCCCTCCTGGGGTGCCTATTCTGAAGGGTTGCAGGTTGTAGATACATTCAGAGAGTGATGTGTCATGGAGAGAAACAAGCAGAGAAAATGCCAGGGTGGAGGTGTTACCGTTTTGAACAGAGTGGTCAGGAAAAACCTATTCTGAGAAGATAAGCTTTATGCAAAGATGTTGAGGAGGGGAGGAAGCAAGTTGGGTGCATATCTGGAGAAAAAGCATCTGAGAAGGAGAGAACAGCAAGCGTAAAGGCCCCACCCAGGGTGGTAAGAGTGTGCCTGGTGTTTCCAAGAAGAGCAAGGACTCAGTGTGGCTTGAGAGGAAGGATGGGGGCAATGGGGGGAGATGTCAGAGGAGTAACAGAGGCCAGATCAGGTAGGGCTTTCCCACCCCACCAGGCATATCTAGCAGACTGTAACACCCACTGCTCACTGCATGAGCAGGGTACAAAGGGACCCAGCGGGCTCCACGCTGTGCTGCCGAATGGTGAGCAGTGCCCATGTGGGCGGTGCTTGCTGTACCTGCTGGGACCCTGGGGACGGCAACGAGTGGAAGCTTTGCCTTGGACGAGAGCGGTGGGAAGCTGTGCACAGGCTGGTGGCTGAGCATAAGGGGAGACAGCACTGTCCCAGGCTTCGTCAGCCACCCCTCTCCCTTTGCCCTGGTGACAGTGGCAGCGGGAATCGAGGGAGGGACTCACTCTTCCCATATGCATCCAGTGTTTCACTACTGCTACTACTGGTATAGTAATAATAGAAGAGCAACATGAATACCACTCATGGGAGATCGAGTGTCAGGAACTCTGCTCAGCGCTGTGTAAAGATTAACTTCGACCACGTCTATTGGGTTTCCTCTGTATACAAAGAGCCCAGCACGGTGTTGGCTCTCTCTTGGAAAATACTTTTTGAATGAATGCATTTTTCTTTTCGCAGTCTATAAGGCGTGCATTTTTTTTTTTTTTTTTTTTTTGCTCCATTGAGAAATGTTCCCGTATCTTGAATTTTAAGTAAATTTTTCAAGGGCATAAAGCTAGGAAGTAGCAGCCGTGGGATCTGAATCCAGGGCTTTCAGTCCGGAGCCTCATTGACTGCCGCGCGGGGCTTCCTCTCAGGAGGGCAGGCGACGTGTGCTGGTTTCGGATGCTCTGTGCGCAGGTGCGGATTACCCGGATGTTCTTGGGGGGGGCGGGGGTGCCTCTCCCAGCATGCTCAGGGAGGCTAACTCACCTGCTTCCCTTTCATTGCCATTTGGCCTCCTGGCTCACTCTCTTTATTTGTGGATTGGTGATAACTGATAATGGCCTGTGGGCTCCTTACAAAAATTAAAAGGAGTGGGAAAACCAAGCACCACGTATACTCACCAGCAAACTGGTATTAACTGAGCAGCACCTAAGTGGACACATAGGTACTACAGTGATAGGGTACTGGGCAGGGGGGAGGCGGGAGGGGGGCGGGTAGATACATGCATAATGAGTGAGATGTGCACCATCTGGGGGATGGTCATGCTGGAAACTCGGACGTGTGGGGGGAGGAGGGAAAGGGCATTTATTGAAACCTTAAAATCTGTGCCCCCATAATATGCCGAAATAAAAAAATAAAAATAAAATTAACAGGAGTGTATATTTCTAAATTAGAAAGTGCTAAGCCATGTGAAAGGAATTATTCTTTTAAAGTATCTCCTGCTAGTACGCATGCAGAAAATGTTATAGAAGATTTTTCCACTGACCTGGTGGACAAATATTGCTGAATATGTAAAGAAAGATTTTAAAGCATCACACCAGGGGCTGGCAGACATTTTTGTAAAGGGCCCGGTAATGACCAGGTTTGGATTTTGTGGGCTGTATGGTCTCTGTCACAACTACTCAATTCTGATGTAGTGTGACATCAGCCATAAACTGTTTATTAATAAGTGAATAGGTGGCGCTGTATTTACTTTATTGTAAAAACAAGTGGTGGGCTGGATTTACCCCATGGACTGTAATTTTCTGGCTACTGTCTTATACCATCATGTGATTGAGTAAGGTGTATGTACACACACAAACGCAAATGATTTATATTTTGTGTTTTAGATAGTATTCCAGGGTGATCTCTTTTAGACAATGATTTTGGGGATGAGATAAAACTAAATGGATATACCTTGATTGTATGATCTATAACCTCCTAAAAAGTTGTGTAAAAATTGAATAGGAACAGATAGCCATTTGGTAGACCTAACTTTTTTTCTGAATCCTAATTTTGATCTCTAATTGCCATGTAGCTCATTTTCTTTTATTCTGTCACTGTGTCCAGTGCTGCTTAATGGTCAGTGAAGTTATCTGATCCCTTTTGCTTATGTTATCACTTCCTTTGCCCTCTAGGTATTTATGTTTGTGATGTCTGTTGTCTTAAATATTTATATTCTCGGTAGACTAGATGTGGGTTACATATTAAATATATGTGTGTGTGTGTGTGTGTATATATATATATATGCATGTATTCTTTGCTGCACTCATATACTTTAATAGAATAGTTTTCAAACATGATATAAATTGATCTGCTTAGCCAACTTCTTACTCTTATTTAGCTTTTTTGGATGTGGGTTTATATCTTCTTCCACTGAAATTTAAACAGCCAGTAACTGCTTACATAGTTTGTAATTTGGCTTCCTGTGCATGTTTCATAGTATGATCCTTCAGAGAACCATATGGGAGGTGGTGTTTGTACAAGCTCACATTCAGTGTATACTAAAGGAAAATGTTGTTTATTCGCATCAGTGTCTTGCTGTCAAGATCTTTGGTGACTACAGGAAATTTTATTTTTTAAATAATTGACCTGTTCCTTCTAATCTTTCCCCATATCCTGCTGCATTTTAATAAATTTGCATTCTTATAAGTGGAGGATCCTCATCTAAAGGGAATGCAAATTATGTATTACCTTCCCATAAATTTCAGTTTAGCGAAGTAGAGTGGCACTATCAATGCAACCTCGCTTTCATTAAAAAAATAAAAGAAAACATATCTGAAAAGCAGTAATAAGTTGTGCAAGAGATGACTAATGTCATACTAAAGTTCATGCCAAGACGCTAATGCTACATTTCTGAATGCTTGTATGTAATTAGACAGCTTTATCATTTTGAGATTTATTATCTTTGATGATACTCAAATTTCTTTTTTCCTGAGTATGTGCTTGAAAAAAATTGTTCCAAATCATTAAAACTGCTTATCGGATAAACAATCTATAATGCACCTATATGATGGAATACTATTTGACAATAAAAAGGAATATATACAGGTGACAGCTTGAATGAATTTTAAAGGCATTAAGCTGTCTGAAAGTCTCAAAGGTTTCTATACTGTATGATTCCATTGCTATGATATTTTGGAAAAGATAAAACTGTATGTTGAAAACAGATCAGTGCTTGCCATGGGTTAGGAGTTGGAAGATTTGACCACAGTGAGATAGCACAAAGGAGTTTTTTTAGGTGATAGAACTATTCCGTATTCTGATTGTGTTGGGGGTTATACAAATATATACAGATATTAAAAATTTTGGCAGTATACATGCATGAAAAATGTCAATTTATAGTGTATTTTTTTAAAATTCAATTTTTTAAAAACAACCTAGAGGGCTTGTTTATCCATATTGATAGCATTAAAAAAAAGTCTTCTCATGATAGTAGTAGTATACTGGGGATTTCTGATGAGATAAATATTAATGGTATTCTTTGTAATGAAAAACTAAGTTATTGATGCAATTTACTAGGTTTACAAAGAAGGTGAAAATAATATAACTTCTGCTCAGTGGGTAAGACCTCCAGCACTATGCAAGAGTGTGAGGAAATATTCAAAGTTATGTGTCTCCTAGCGGCTATAACTCGGTCCTCCTGTGCATATGGAACATTTTGCTGTTCTTTATGGTAATCACTTTCCTACCTTGGTGTTTATATATGGTGTGTGACAGTTATGGTGGCTGTGGGAACCATAACTTTAAGTTCTGTGACTTTTCTGTGAGTAAAACCAGCCATAATGTTGAATTAATGTCTGTCTTCACATTGAATTTCCATGTTGTTGTAAGTGGAAGACTTATCACATATTCGAATAAAAGCTCTGTCTTCATTTCTGATAGCCTTTAAATGATAGTGGTTATGGGAACTAATTTTTCAGTTAATTAACATCATTATTAAGTACAGTGAGGCCAACTTGGGAAAATGTATGTGGTGTGCTGGTCTGGGAGGGTATTGTTTAAGCACCTCTTCGTCCACTCTTATACTTGAAGATGGAAGATACCAGATTGCCATGATCTTCAGCTAACAACATACACTTTAAAGAGAAATTCTCATCCTAGCCCAGTAGTTTTGTGGAATTGTCTTCAAACAGGGTTTGTTATATGGAGTATTGATTCATTTAATGAAACTGGAGACCATAGTGGGGGATTTTCAGGCCTCAGAGTAGCAGATAGTACTGGTTACTGTTGACTCTGCCAGAGAAGGCATGGTTATTGGTATTATAAATCAGGCAGAAATTGATTGAATTTCTGGGAAATGATAGTGTGTGGCATAAAATGCATGCAAATAAATCTTTTGACACTGAGAGAGTGGAATAAGGACCTGATTTTAAGGATAAGGATAAGTGATCCTACAAGACCACTTGTAGTCATAAAAGTGGTCTTCAGACTGTCCTGCCCAACTCACCTGAGGGTACTTCTGTACTTCTCAGGTACAATAGAGGAGATACCAAGAACCAAGGGAGAGAGTGTTTGGCAAAGGATCCACTGCTTTGTTTCTTGTCTGCTATCATTCCAAGCCGAGCACCAGTTAGGACTTTTTTCCTACCTAGGCAGTGGTGGTACTCAGGGCCAGGAGGATATAGTGGCTGAAGTGTCAGGGCCCTAGAAATAGCTCAAAGTGTCTGAAATGACCCTTAATCCTATGTGAGTTAATGTGAATTGAACAAGATGTATTTACAGTCTAGGGACAGGGGTGGGGAGCATTTTCATGTTGGAAAGCTGCATTAGTTTAACTGTAAACAAATAAGACCTCATTCAAAAAAATTCCATTAGATATACTTAACAATCTACTATGTACTTAAAATTTAAAAAATGAAAACTATTTGTTAATTTTAAAGTTAAGTAACCTTTTAATGACTTTGTTATGTCTGATTTTTGTTGGAAAGAATTTGAATATTGGATTGCATCATGGAGATCCACAATTTTAATTGATCCTCTAGATGGGTATCAGTCATCTGTGACCTTAGGATGTCTTGATTTGGGTTCGATAGGAGAATGTAGATTTGCAGCAATAAGTTGGAAAGCAAGAAAGCATTTTTTTGGGCGTGCTGCTGAAGGCATGGGTATTCTACTGCATTTGTCCATATTTCAGTTGGATCTTTCTTCATATCAAACAATGACTTTAAAATATCATGTACTGGGAACTCAATCAATTCCATCTATACTTCTTTAGGTGCCTTGGTGATGTCAACTAGGTGAGGCTGAAATGCTAATTTAAGTGTGACATTATAATGATTCTCAAAGTCAGTGAACCTTTCATTGTATGCTCCAATTAATAGGTCTATGACAGCTGTGTATTCTTCAAGTGATTCACATATATCATCCTGCTCATCAATGACCTTTGCTAACTGGGGAAACTGTTCACCCAAAATTTCCTTTTGAAGAAGTGTTTTGAAAAAAGATAGTGTTTTTTTGAAATGCTTGGATTTTTTGCCACATATCATATATAGACTTAGTTTTACCTGGCAAAGAAATATTCAAGTCATTTTGATTTGACATATCACACAGAAAT